>QNGE01001083.1:88188-190876 GCA_008508345.1 Paragonimus westermani
CGCACAAGCGACTGTTCACTGGGATCCAATCGAGCAAACATTGCTCTGCTCGGGAACTCAGTGCGATTCCCACTCCAGCTTGACCGCGAGATTCAGCTTCGGCGTCACCGGAAACCCCGAGAGAGAAGCGCTTGGATTGACAGTTATCTAAAGGTGAGCTCAAATGGATAACTGTGTTAGAATCGTAGACTCCCGTCTCCGACACACAGCACACATCAAGCTCCAGACTTGAGAGAGTACTTGCCAGAGCAGCTTGCTAACCGACTTGTCGGAGAGTGCGGACATTGAAGGCGCCAATGTTTACCAATTGTCTTGGCTTCAGAAAACAATTATTGCCCGGAGGCATATGGTAGGCAGAAGAAATAGGGGGTTAAACGGTAGGAGAAAGTCGTGGTCGGTTAGTAATGCCACTGTCGATAAAACGATGAGTTCTGGTAATTCCAGGTCGTTTATATCGCCTTATGGCACATCATTAGAAAGCTTTAGTATTGAATTTCTCTCGAACTTAGTATCAATCAATTTGCTTATTTTACTTGAACAGTAGATCTCAAAATAGACGGTTCGGTTAGTGCGACTGTTGGTCATATGATTAAAAGCAACAGGCGTGCAGTCAACGACTGGACCTATATAACCTTCACACAATTGATTCCCTCTCTCCCTCATGTGTATTCTTGTTTCAGTTTCAGATCGAACGCCACCGACAATGGTCTGATGTGATCGATCTTTCAGCCGCTCTGCTCCGTCTGTTTAATACACCTCCAAGGCTGGAACAGGCATGTGATCCTCAAGCTGAGCATTACAGCTGTAACATTGGACTACAAGTTCTCTTCTGTCTACGCGATTTGATTCGCATGGCCCCTGGAGTCCTTGATCGGCGTTCCACAGTATCTGGCACATCGACGCGGTCGATTGCTGAGGCAAAGCGCATTATGGACATGTGCATCACTCAAATCGAAACGGCCATCCAAGAGCATCTGGAGTGGTTGAAACGATTGGTGGAGCAGGAATCACACATGGAACAGAAACGACTGTCGTGCAGAACAGTATGGAACGGCGGTCGGAGCTACCTGGATCAAGTTGAATGGTTGAAAAAAGTGAGTTTAAGTCAGAAAGATGCCCGATTACCATGCTATATACTCACGCTTAGAACATAGCGTGGATTATCTAGGCAGATAGATGCATCAAAACCCTAGTTTCACGAAGACGTCCCGATTTTCCTTGAACTTTGGGTAGTAGAAGATTAGTGATTCCCATCGATATTCAGTGAACGCTGTTCAAATGTGCGTTTTCGTCTGTTCAGATTAACAGTTCGATGGCTTTTTATAAAAGGCGCTTAGGTGTTTATTTTATCTTCTAATAAATGAGCGGAGAACCTGACTGTGCGTTGAAATACTTCGCCTCTTGTTCACCCTCAGGATGGGACTATTTTGCAGATTGACGGTGGACGTTTGGGAAGGTGTCTATTAGATTAATAATAAGGAAACTGGTGAATGGTCATTACTCGTAGAAGATGTAACATGACTATTTCTTTACACTTATTCGTTAGCTAAACCGTGCATATTGCCCATCGACCCGGTCAACCAGAGACCACTCGAAAAGCCTCAACAATCCAGCTAGTTACTAACAAGTAGCGGGGATCTTTTTGGTATAAGTTGAACAGCGCCCCTAGTTGATCGCAGCTGGCCTATTCTCACAGACTTTGTAGTCAATCTCTTTTGAAAAAAGCATCACACTTAAGGTTCGTCCTTGTTATTTCTCGCTAGCGGTGCATAGTCTTACCAAAACTGCTGCCTTATCACGGTCACACCTTCATAAGGCAATCACATTGGCGTCTGCGCCAATGACTTCATGTGTAAACTCATATGTCATGTGTAACCCCCCAGCCACCTTCGCTGGTGAACAGTGCTCAGATTATCCGACTTCCTTGAGGGGGGCATAGCAGCTACCCCATTAACTCCAACCAATACCCCTGCGATTAAGTGTCCATTCTCAAGTAAGCGAACATAAATCTGATGGTAAGTAGGTTGGGAATAACACAGCGTTACGAGGAAGTTGTAATACTCTACGTTTCAACCAACTCCGATGGCCTTCCGCAGGAGTGCTGCAATCGGAATCCCATTAACAGAGAAACGGAGGTCACACGGGGTTCGCCGTGGTTAGGGTGATTGATCGGTCGTAATTATCTATTTCCCAGTCAACGCAAGTGCTGGTTCCGGCATCGATTTGACAAATCCAGTTATCCCCGACCCTTATAATGGGTTCTACAGGAATGTGAGAAAACAGTTGCACATGGCTTGGACCAACAGTCCGTCTTTTATTAGGTAACTGGATAAGTCACGTTGTAGTGATTCGCATGTGAAACCGAGGTACGGATTAGCTACTGCTGATTACCTGATTATACCCGTTAGTTAACCACTCTGCAACATTATCACTTTCTAATGACACTTGGATAAACAAATAACCTCTTCTCTGCTCGCTGTAGTTCTGTGAAGCGCTGATTACGCTTCTAACAATGGAGCGCCTTGAGGAACCTTTTCTGTGAGTGGCACTCTCCAAAAACCTCATATTGGTGAAGCAGTTTATTCACTGCTTAGCCAGGATATCCCTCAGCTTTTGACGACAGTTGATTAAATAAGGAATATTGGGTACAGGTTGATTAAAACCGTCTCCGATCTACACTACCTTAAAGTAAATGGACGTTTCCTATCTCGGGCAGCAAGTTTAAACACGGTTACAAGGATGGGAATTTGAGATGGTATTTTATGGTGCTAAGCTTATGTTTAGGTGTAAACCAAAATAGTTTGNCTTGGACCAACAGTCTGTCTTTTATTAGGTAACTGGATAAGTCACGCTGTAGTGATTTGCATGTGAAACCGAGGTACGGATTAGCTACCGCTGATTACCTGATTATACCCGTTAGTTAACCGCTCTGCAACATTATCGCTTTCTAATGACACTTGGATAAACAAATAACCTCTTCTCTGCTCGCTACAGTTCTGTGAAGCGCTGATTACGCTTCTAACAATGGAGCGCCCTGAGGAACCTTTTCTGTGAGTGGCACTCTCCAAAAACCTCATATTGGTGAAGCAGTTTATTCACTGCTTAGCCAGGATATCCCTCAGCTATTGACGACAGTTGAGTAAATAAGGAATATTGGGTACAGGTTGATTAAAACGGTCTCCGATCTACACTACCTTAAAGTAAATGGACGTTTCCCATCTCGGGCAGCAAGTTTAAACACGGTTACAAGGATGGGAATTTGAGACGGTATTTTATGGTGCTAAGCTTATGTTTAGGTGTAAACCAAAATAGTTTGACTAGGTACAACAGAATACCCAGGAACGAAAATAACTTTTAAACGAACCTTCTCCCCATTACGGTATTCCCCCCATCAGATCACAGCATCGTTTCTGTGGCAGAGATATTTTTTCCTAGAAGAATGTTACTGAAATGGAATCTGATCGATGTGATTTTGAGATACTGAACACGTTTGCCGCGTAAAACCGTCAACATAGACGTACGCTAACCAGTAGTTGCACGTTTTGAAGCATTATAGAAAAGGCACGGTTATTCTTTATTTGCAGCTTGTCTGAGCTGCTGGGCAACAATGATGAAGGATCACATTTCGAGACAAACGCTAAAAGCACTGTGAACTAGAAAAGAGTAATCAGACTGATGAGAATTACACAATCAACCATTGGCTACCACACAGCAGCACTGTTGTATGCGTTTTAAAATATTGTCCAACCGTTCAGGCTCAAACAAGAGCCAAGTGAGCATTACTGGGTAACAGGACCTCTTGACCAACAGGAAAACGTCCTAACTACTGTTTGATGTGCACTCAGGACCAGGTTAAGTCGAGCAGTTTGAGGAAGATCAGGTTTGTAAATCACCATTCATTTGCTCCACTGATTTGCGATACTTCAAAAATCTGGCTCGATTCTTCGTGTTCCCCCAAATGAATTGTTAGTTTGTATTGTGAAGACATCGCCTGCGTAAAAACGGTTACCAACTGGTAGATGGATCACGTGATACACATTATTCAACCTATGTTGTCACGAGTATTTAATGTCCTTTTTTGCTGTTATTTGACATCCCTGGCAATGACTGATGCCAGTCACTGAATCCAGGGAAGGACAAGGCTTGCCTCTTCCGCCAGTTTGAATCGCATCACCTTCTCACCGAAAGAGAAACTTATTTCGCTGCCCCACACTATACACTTTAGCTCGGCTGACGTACCTGTGATCACTCCACGCATTTTTGTAATAAGTCCTCACTCAAAAGGCGTCGGTCACACGTCCCTCCGATCTTACGATGAGTGTTGAGTGGATAGTTGTCTTTGAATGTGCTTTGTTTTCTGTTGCATCCCTCATGCAAATCTGTTCTTCATGTCACACCGGTTTATTAATGTCATGTGTTCGGCTACTGGTCCGAGCTTGATCCGCTTGGACTAGTTTGTCTCAGATACTGTCATATGCTTAGCGAAACTTAATGAAGCTCTATTCTTCTTCTTCAGGTCAACTTGTGCGTTTTTCAAACGTTATACCGTTCTGATAAATTAATGTGATGGATTAAGATATTCATCTGAAAAACTATTCTTCAAGGCTTTTCGTCTGCGGGGCACGAACCGACCAATTCGGCTCCATCGATCTAGTCTACGTTTGCATCGTCTGAACTTCAGAACACTGGGAGCATTGCTAGTAGACCATATTGTGTAACAGGACGGCTTAACATAAAACTACACCCAGTCTTCTGCCTCCATCCATGTCTCAAATTGGCTTCCACAACTAATTCCATTCATTATCAACGACAACAAATTACTGTTTGGCATTGGTGCTCACCTACTGAGCTCTAGTATGCGTTACAAAAGCTAAAACAGTATCATTTTCCCAGTTAACTGAACCATACACTTTCTCCGTACATTACAACGTGTTCTGTATTCTCAACTAACCCTGAACCCCTGCAGTTATTTTATAGTTTGACTTTATGTAGCTACGATCGTTCCGCACATGTTAACGTTACCAAAGATCCCACCCTACCGATTTTTCGAGTACAATCATGTGAAAATGCTACCCAGCCCGATCCCCCAAGTGTTCATCCCTGTACATTCAAACTCACATTTTTCTGACCCCTAATTGGACATTTATATAGACGTTTCGTTTTATCGCATCCATTTGATAGTTGTGTGAATAGCCAGTTGCTGGTCTTTGTACTTTGATTGATTGGTGCGTGTATCACCTTTTTGCGGGTTCGGTTCACCCCCATTGTTTTTTTAATCTGTTGTCTACTTGGAAGTGCTCTTTTGGGCATTAGTGCCTTAGTGTGTGATTATACTTCATCTTGAGCCTGTTCGGCACAAAATTGCAATTCGTTTCTCCGAAAAGATCCATCGACCGAAACTTTTGAGATTGTCCAATTCATTTTGATAATTTGTTCAGTAGTGCCGTGGAGTTGCTATTCGATCTTGTTTTGAGTATTTAGGGTCATTGGTTTATCGCTACGCGTTGCTCAACATTTTCGTGGAAGATCGTACGTCCATTGATGGTTGTTAAGAGAGTTGCTTGTCAACTCAGCGTTAATCGTTTTGCCATTTTTTTCACTCTGATGCGTTTCGTGCTTAGTTGTGGGACTACCACGATTGGTGGAAGGTACTTTTCTCCCTCCGGTACAAAATCTGAATCACTGGGTTACCATGCTCGGTCGTCTGTTATGAACTGATCGAGTTGCTTGAGACGAGAAGTTAGACCAAGCATGAGCCAGCTCTCTTGTCCACAGATTTAATGCGGGAAATTTTGACTCTTGTCAACGATGATCGCTTGTACGAAAGACATCACTGCATACTTTTAGGAGAAATTCATGCTAAGGAATTGTGCTCAACTCCAATGGCACTTCAACACGTCTTTCATCATATTCTGTCTGGTATTATCACCAATAATTACAGTCTCCACAAAATCTATTTTCAGGATGTGATCCAGAAGCTATCTACAGTCAGTGAAGCGGTAAGCGTTAAACATTTGAGGCGACATATTGCTTCTGTAAAATTGGTGTTCCCCTGTTTGATTTCTTGTTGTTTGTTATGGTGCATTTGTGGGAATTTTGTTTCGCACAACTGACACCAACTAATTGTTGGTCTCTTATTGCATACCAGTTGTTTCCCTGAACGTAAACTTTGATACTACAACAAACGAGATGAAAATTTAAAAGAGCAGAAGACATCACAACAACGCCACCAATAATTCCGCTTCCTAGCCACACACTTTACGGCGTGTTTATTAAGCGGCCCTTGACATCACCACGACATCACCTGGTTGTGACTTCCAGCATGGTAGAGGTTATGTGAAAGTAATACGGACCCGAAATCGATCGCACGCGCTGTGCGTGTTTGAACAACTGAAGTGCATGCAGCGAAATTAACGTACCTATCGACCTACGACATTCAACAGTCCCGAAAACACAAGCGAACAACAATTTTTATTGTCCACACGTTCATTGGTAGGACGTTTTGGTGATCTGAAGCAGTCATCTGTAAAATATCGCCCCAGCTTACTGGAAACGTTTTGCGACCGAACAGGAGAACTTGGTAATGTGACGGCTAAGCGTCAGTATGAACTAATCGCATATTGTTATCGGCGATGATGATGATGTTGATGCTGATAATGAAGCATTATAACCTCTGTTCCTCTGTGGTGTCACGGGCGCGACCGAGTTGAATAGATAGGTGAAGTGATTGGATATCCACGCAGTGGCCATATCCCCGATCACCGTACTACGAGTTCGAAGTGCTTTTTCTCCCGTGGATGTAAAATCCACAAACGTCTTTTTCTATCATACAACCAAGTTCACTTTCTCTCCAGGCTAACTCGTTTGGCCAGCGTTGTCCTTCCTTCACAGCACAGTGGGCAGCTTACATGTTACCTGATAATAAGCACCATCCTAGTGTGGTGGATTGTTAGGCCGGATGTGCGAGTTTTCGAGCGCTCAGCCGAATACCTCAACGCGGGGGGAGGTACGTTCAAGAGCCTGCCGCGATCGAATCAAGAACAACGTGCGCGACCGGATGAGTCATCGCTCGACTGGATCGGACCAACGGGCGAGGCAGGGCAGGCGAAATACGACAGACGGCCAGATCGGAGGCGTGGTTTTTCCAACATTTAGAGGAACATCTCGACACGATTTTGGAATACGGTCAAGGCCAACATTGGATGGATGGCGGACAGCACGAGCAGCCGGATGAGCCATCGCGCAACGAAATCGGATAAGCAGACGAGGAATGGCAGGCAGAAAACCCCCGGTAGAAGGCGCCGATCACACACGTAAACCGGTCAGAAGTGCACACAACGTGTGAACGGAAACCGGGGGGTGTTGCGGGTTGGAATTATGACTCATAAACGAGAGAGTGCGCGTTGCATGGGATTGGCGATTTGGACAATGAAGATTGTGCTTTATTGGACGCCTTCTCGCTACACTAGCACAGTGTGTGAGTGCTTTCTGTATCAGTAGACTTCATCAAGCTGATCTTTTAATGCCACTGAATCTTTCGAAGTGAATCACGCTTGTATCACTTAAAAACATTGTTACACACAACCGGACTAATACACTCGAGATCAGTTTGTGTGCACTGTTGATTACTAGAGTTTGTAAATTCAATAACACAAATTCACGTAAACGTATCTTTCTTATCATTGATAGATGGACGAGGAGTTGGTTGCTTAATAGGTAACAGTGTTCAGTATTTTCGTATTCAACCTGTGCCTTCCGTTGACTTCTTTCAGACAGGTTTTGGTCTCGAGCCTCGCGCTTGTTTGGACTGATCAATGGTGTAGGTCTCTGTTACAGTTAGGAGTTGAACTCCGGTCCATGTTTACTTTAGAGACCCGTTAAGGTTTATGGAGTTTTCCGGGTTAGAGGTGGCTTACAATGCGTACACGCTCCTGGCTATGATAGTGACAGTTGTAAGAGGGCATCGAGTTAATGACGAAGAACAAACATTTTCGTTTTAGAAATGGCATGAATCATCGGAACGTGAGTGCGTAGAACGAGAAACGTAATTCGCGCATGACAACCAAGTTTGAAACAAACGCACTTCAATAGACAATAACTTGTCAACTGGTCCAGACATCCGCCATAACTGGAGGCTAAGACTGGCATTACGAGTGCATCCTACAAGCCTTCGCCTAATGTTATACGTTTGTAGCGCTGATGAGAAGGATTCAAGCAAGCTTTTTCAGATTGGGCATACCCTAACCCTGAAAAAATGCTTACATATCAGGCTACTCATCCGTTTATGCAGGTGACTCGGGAAACAGCAGTGTAAGAATATGAACCAAAGGATGCAGCGTCTAGGGTAGCACTCTGTAGGGCAAAATTGAGTGTGAGATATCCACAGCAAACGGGGAATTCACTCAGCTCTGAAGGAAAAAAGTGAACAAGGCGTTAAAACAAACCCTGTGTCCCTATGTGGCACACTCTGAGTCAAGGGGATACCTTTTGTAATGTATGGCTGACGACAAGCATATCCATTTAGCTCAAGGTGATGGTGCACCAGTGTAAGGACCCAAACAACCGGTTGAACATCCAAGAAATCATCAAGCCTCAGTTAGGTGGTAGGTTACCATGTTTTCAAAAGATCTTTCTTGTATCTTACCCGCCAAAATCGTTAGCTACGTATTCATTTCCTAGAAAGTGCACAATAGGAGAAGTTAAATGGAACCTGGCACACTGATTATTGCACCAACAAAGATTTCACATCCACAACTTTCATTGGCACAATTAAATCTTAATCAATTCGGATGGTGATAGTCAGCTATGTTGCAAACAGCCACATTGTCTGGTCTCTCCGCCCCATTAACCAAGTTCACGTGACATTTCTCTGTGGTGTCCCTCACTGAAACTACAGTTTCTCTTCTCAGACTGTTGGCATTCAGCGTGTGATTGCTACCGTTTGGATCTGTCCAAACCAAAACCAGATTGCGTACCTCGTGAGGTGACTCGGTCATTTTGTGCATGCTCATCAACCACAAAAAGTATGCATTCAAGTTGACGAAGAAATCACAAAAATGTGTGTTCGTCACTTTGTTTTACTAATGAAGCCATGAGCGTACTAGTGTCATCTCTCATCAGTTTCGTGATAAAGTGTTAGAGGAATCCATTTTTTCCGTCCAAAACCGCCTCCTTCCTGGAGAAAACGATTTTTTTACAATCAGACCGAACAAAAATATCGTATTCAGTTGAGGGTTTACAACATTTGGCGACCAAAGAACTCACGATGTCACCAACGTTCGAGTAGAAGCAAACACACCTTCAACAACAGAGAAGACAATTCCGGCAAGCACAGTTAAAACTGATTGAAACACTGATGCAGAAGCTGAGTTTCCAGCAACCAACAATGGAATCAAACAAATCCTTGAAACTTGTAACAGAATTTCTAGTCAGCTCATTCAGTGAGTTTCACTTTGATCCCGTAATCAGTGCTACGTTAGAGGCTTGGTTTAAAAAGTATGAAGATATTTTCAGGGTGAAACTGTCAGACGCTTACGGTGCTTAGAAAGTGGGGCTGCTGTTCCACAAACTAGGTACCTCGGAACACGAACCGTACATCAAATTTGTCTTGCCGAAGAACCCAAGGAATTTCAGCCCTGACGATACAACTCAGACGCTATCACAAATCTTTGGCGATCAGTCATCCCTGTTTAACACACGCTACCAGTGCCTCAAGCTCGTGAAGTCAGAACATGACTGGGTGTTGTGCACTAGAACAGTCAATCAGGAGTTCGAACGCTTCAAGCTCCGCCCAATGGCTGAAGATCAGTTCAACTGTCTAACTTTCGCTTGTGGATTGCTGTGAAGATAGAACAATGTCTCGACAGTACCCTGCAGGATATCACTGCCGAATTTCAGCGCCTGGTGAATCTGAAGCATGATCGAACACAACCCAAAAGTCCACACGGTATCTTCAAATGTCCCAGTCAAGTTTGCACCAAAGTCAGAACGCGACAACCGTGTTAGCAATGTGGTGGATGGCATTATGTCCGACATTGTTCATCCAAATAACATCAATACACCCACTGCTCCCAGCAGGACCACAAGGTGAACAATTGCCGTTTTAAGAAGCGTCAGGGCTTGCTCAATCGAGACTTCCGCAAGCCACATAGCGCCTCCCTTCCCGAAAACTCAGGTCGTTCCCACAGCAAGAAATGACGACCACGTGATGCGCAGGAAGTGTGTGTCCGTCTGCATCAATAGTGGGTCGGTCAGACTGCAGCTCGACACAGCATCCGACATTACATTAATCTCTGATCACACGTGGCGCCTGATTGGCAAACCTACAATGCACCCGAGAACCCAGCTTGCTTGAACGCTAATGGCGATCGATAGTCCACCATTGGCGAAGTGCACTGCAGTGCACTGCAGCCCTGAACGGATCTTCAATCAGGGGTACCTGCTACGTGACCCGCATTCCTGGCCTTGACCCCCTTCAATTGAATTGGATCGACAAACTGCATCTATTTGACTGACCATTACTCCAAATCTGTAACCAAACTCAAGCATAGCTGTAGCCTACGTTGTCTCCAGAAGTCAACCGTTAACTCACAGATGTTTTCCAGCAGAGACACTCGGATGTGTTCACAGAAGACCTCGGCTACTACACCAAAATGAAGGCAGTCATGTCTTCGTCTTGGAACGAAGCCGGTATTTCGACCTAAACGTCCAGTAACCTACGCTGCGCTGACAACTGTCGAGTAAAAACTGAAACGTCTTCAGCAAGCTGGAGTGACTGAACCAGTGAACTGTTCAGCATGAGCGGCTCCTCTCGTCGTCGTTAGAAAGGCAAATGGAACAGTGCGACATTGTGCAGACTACTCCACAGGTCTAACTGGCGCTCTCGAAGTCACGGAGCTCGTGCACGATACTTCACGATCGACGAGCCGGTCTTTACACGCATGTTTCATGGATCGCTGGAGTGGGAGAGAGGAATAATTGTCCAACGGAGAGGTTCAGTTCTCTGTGAGGTGAAAGTCGGCAAAGCCATATGTGTCAGGCACGCAAACCAGATTCACCGAAACCGCGGAGATGCGCGGTGTGACCCGGTAGGACCAACCGCACAGAACATATTGCTGGACGCATTCGACTTGGAGAAGAAAGAACGACCTACCGAAACCGAACTTTCGACAGATGCGACGTTACGGTCCAGGGACGCTGAGCACGAGTATCCCTTGAGGTGGAGACGACGGAGAAACAGATGCGGCGAACCGGTCAAATCCACTCAAGTCGATCATCACATTCCCCCGTTGTAATTGAATTCAAACCATCTCGTTTCAAAGACAGCAAGTGTCATAGGTTGCTGATGTTGTTTAGACAGTACGGCGTTGTTGGAGGGTTCTCTTATCCTGACGTTCTAGTTACCGTGACCAACCCGTTTTTGGAACAAATTACTATTTACTACTCTCCTGAATAGGGTTTGCTGTTGGAAAACGTATGATCCACATACCTCTGACCTGCATATTTCCGATTGGTTACCGAACATTTGGACAACTGTTCCTGACGCTGTCCTGTGTGAACATGTATGCTCTTGTTTAGTAAGCCATCATGACTGAGTGTCTGATTTGAACCTCGTTGCTCTTATTGCCCCGTGTCACCCGCAGTACGTGGCCAGACGTATCCGAACGGTCAGGACATCGATATTACCGTCTAGCTTAACAGGACTGTTCTGACCGCGATGATTTCTGAATGTATCCATTTAACGTGGACGGCTAGTCGATGAATTCGGCCATACTCAGGGTTAGAGTTTTCAGTCACGATTGCAATTGTGTGTTGTTTGCTGAACGGTTTTAAGAACTTGTTACCTTGTTACACAGTGACCAACCGGTTCAGTTTTTGTTTATAATTGACCTTACTTCGGAAGGATTATTTTGCCCGTCAGGGTTAGGATGTTAAAGTCCGAGGCGTGATTTACTGCGTACATACTGAATGAAAATTGAGATATAGAGGCGAGTTCGTTGGAACTGCGACATATTTGCTATCACATCCATCTGGTTCATCTAGTGTTAGCTTGGAGTCAAGGAAACGTATTGTTCTCCACCTTCTCCACGATCCCATCATGAACCTGATATTACTGATGGTTTGGTTTTTGGGCTGGACCTGATTTTCACAAATGCGTTATCTCCATATGCCATTATTCAAACAACCCGCTTATCCTTTAACTTTGTGACGAGAAATAGTTTTTTACAAATATGAATCATGTATGCTTCTAGTTCAAAGAATTCGATACCGGTCTGATGGAAGCTCCGGCAGAAGGGAATCATGATCTTTTGGATTTCAGGAAGCGATCATCCTACTTGGAGGTGAGTTATTGGTTCGTCCAATGTGGACTGTAATCTACTTCACTCTCTCGTCCAAGTGATCACGACCGCATAGATTCGCAGCCGTTGATTGAGAAAGAGTTCATCCTTTGATGTTTGTACACTTTTATGAAACATTTTTTCACACACAGTTAATAGATCACCTTTTGTTACAAACGCATGTGTGGAAGAAACGACTAGTTGTGGTTACTTAACTGGAAGTGAAGTCGATAGTATCGATCCGTCCAGACTACAAGGCGTGAAGGCAATGATGGACAGACAAGGTTAAGTATAACAGGAGTAGATAGAATGTTTTAACAAATCATTCATTTAATACCAGTTCAGCAGACCTCGAGAAAAAACACCCTTACTGTTAACTATGACGGCAATATCTCGTGCAGTGACAATGATTTTCATAAAGATCATCCAAGACCAAACCTGAACAAGTTCGCTTATTCCTGAACACAAAAGTGTCCAGGATATATTTGAACCCACAAGTTGTGATTTACGAACCAAGGTTTACTGCCCAAGTGACTAGCATTTCTATAGCTTTCGATTGAATTGAGGCGACTGTGACCACGGCCGTAAATTGTCCTCAGTTTATTGGGCAAACTTTCCGTAGTTCGTTTTTTTGTTTCAGTCCACTGAATCCAGTCAAGCGAACCGAATTTGAAGCGGTATTAGTTAACACACTTTGCGTATGCCACCAAAGTGGATTGGCACTGAACGTTCAACGGCTCGTTTTCCATGTATGCCCAAAAACCATAATGAACGGTTACTGGTTTTAATATTAGATTGAATATTTTTCCTTCGTAACAGACATGTGCAGAAAGGACTGAGAGTCATGGGTTCGAATCCAGGCAGTTTTCATTGTTTCCATTCACTCCAGGATGGCTTATCGGTACGACAGTAAATTACTTTCGCGAGCATGTTCTTCACTCTCATTAGTACTGTTAACATTACTATTCATTATTTTCACCTTCAATATTATTGTTAGGTCCGAATACTTAGTACGGTTGATGTACATTTTTTGATAGACGCATGTGATGGGAATCATTCCAACGGAGTTTTCAAGCCGAACGCTGTGGGCGAAAATGGTCAACGAATGCACTCTGGAGTTGCCTTACTTAGAACGTTATCTGCACAAACCATGGCTTCCCGTGCAAAAATGGAAACGGGTAGCTTCGAAAGATCAACTCGTCCAAAACTTACCAGATTGGCATATTGCCGAAGTTCATTTTTGGAAAGAAACCACTGAATTCCTCAAGGTTAGTTATCTCAACTGAACTCTCCATGGTGATCATGACAATATTGTGCATGGTAATTGTCGTCCATAGGCAGACGCAGCTAACGCGCATCCGCACATATCATGACTCTCGTTCAGTCGTGTGACAGTCTGACGTAGATCTACAACGTTGTGACTGAGTGGCGCATAAACCGTCCTTTTCGGAACTGATTTCCTCAGAGGCATTAGCAGTGTTACTTCAAAGTATGGGTTCCGCTGTTTTCTTTACAATTTAATGGGTCCCATACTATGTTTATAACGTAGCAACATCTTCGAAACTCTCCTGGGTCATCTCAAGGTCTCGCTGTGCAACGTGCGAAAACCGTGCTAAGGCGCTCGTTGGAAAAATGCCTGACGCGCGCAATCACTCGTTTCGTCCTCTGCACGAATGCGCTTGATCGTCTGTGCGCCTGTGCATTGGTCACTCGATCTTCCAAAGGCGATTTCACAATGCGCATTCTTGATAACAAGCTTCACGAACGCCATAAGCGTCTTCGTAGTAGTGACGCTCCGATATTGTTCTTGGAGTACTTATATATCGCTTCCCACCGTGAGAGTATTTATGCCAGTCCACACTCCAAACATGATTGTGTAATTTACACCCTATGGTCGTGTAATGGAGTTTAGTTAACGTATGGTGATGCGACGAAGCCATCCGAATATCGTCCAACATTGGTTTAAAGTGAATTCAGGAGAAGGTTTGTGAAAGACATTGTCGATCATGTGATTTATATAGATAACAGATTGTTTAGGTGAAATTAATGGGCAACCAAGCATCAGCAACATCGCAACGGCAGATGTAACCACAGCTACACATTGCATCAATTTCAAGCATTTTCATTAGAGTTGTTTCAAACCCTTGTCTGCTTGCCTCTCACCTTCATAACCAACGATTGCATTAAACTAGTGATGATTGATTGTCCAAGCTACCCTATTGGTGTCTGGGTTCGAACCGAACATGGTCCCGGTTAACATTAGTGATAGCTTGGGCTATTTGGCTTTTGGAACATACATTTTCCAACCGATAGTTGATGAGGAATTCCAAGAAAAAACTCTTTCATCACCTTGCTTATCTCAGCTGATGCTAGTGAGTACTCGTAAATTCATACACATCAAACCTACTCAAATTTGTGTGTGTGTGATTATGGGCCTTATTGCTAGCGGAACTGTAATATTCTTGAGAACCACTGTATGTCGTTTCGTGAGAAAGGCTGAATGATCACAAAACTGAGGTAATACGCCTCAGTTGGTGTCTACCCTATACACCCCGTAAATCCGGTGATAAGGGAACCACATGTGGAATGGCCCATGGTGTACAGCTCGTCACGCAGACCAAGCGTTTTGTGGATGTGGACCAGAATCGGTGAACACGTCCATAAATGGTCTGTATTAGCCAATCCGTAAGCCGTAGGATCAGCCAGTCTAACCAGTGGTAACAAGTGATAAATGGGTGCGTGTAGCCAGAATCCACTTTAGGTATGGCACATCAACGCAAGTTGTCCGTCGCTAAGCTTCAGTTTAATGCTGGAGCCAGCTTGCTCGTTCGTGAATGTTATTGTGCCCACCTGAAATGTTCTTCCACCGAAGTTTGAAGGACAGTCAGTGCTGGTTTTATATGTGAGTGGTGAGTGCAGAAAGGGTCAGTTTACATCACTAAATACTCGTTCCCTTACTTGTTCCATTGTCCAAGGAACAAATGACTTTGAAGATAGCCGATAAACATTCTACGTTTAAACAGGTCTAGGTTTGCGGTCATACATTGGGATAGGTACAGCCTGTATCTACCTTTTATACCAAAAATCTCACAATCTTCTGTCGCAAGTTAGAACGCTTTATTTTGGTTCTCGTAATGTGAGGATGATCACATTGCTCACGGCTCAAACACAACGCTGACACCCGCCCAGATGGAACTGCTAATAAAATTTGACCTTTGTTGATCGCGCATGGATTCGGGCAAAGGTCGTTGACATTCACGAACAGATTTTTGTGTACCTTAAGGGGGCAGAGAATGTTTCATCCTGCCCGGCTGATAACACGAACTTGTCATAACCGTCCAAAATTTTCCCGCGAATTCATCGCGAAGGGCTGATTAGTTCCAAGCCGCGGTACGCACGAGTTTCTACTTAATTCATTTATAGACGACTTATTTGGACCATAAGAAAAACCTGTTTACCCTTAAAAGCCGAGATCATTCATCATTTCACATGACACTTGTTTATAAAAAGCTGTTTTGAGAACGCTTTTTAGTCTCTTATCTGTTTATGTATATGTAACTGCCTTTCAGACCAAATTTGCTGCATTGCTTCCATTGGCTGACTGGTTACGTCTTATTGAAGCGCAGTATCCTGACGCTGAGCGCGATCCGAAGGTGGAAGCACTGACCAACAGAATGCTCGACTTGTGGACTCAAGCGCTGGAAAGGACAACACAGCTGGAATTCTTTCAACAGCTGGTAAAACTACCGAACGGTCTAGGTGTTCTGATTCAACATTTGTGCGGTTAGTACGATTGATGCATGACTATTAATAGCTTCTCTGTCGAGGATGATGTTAAATTGGTTCGTCAATGCGGATTGTCTTAATAGACCTTGTGTTTACTTCTTCATTCACGAGGCATAACACTCATGTTTGGACTTGGGTTTATGTTTATTTTCCATATGATTTCCATTTTTGTACCCCGCCATAAAGCCTAAAACTTAAGGTGATATACATCAACATAACTGGTTCGTGAATCTGAGAAATTAGAAAAATCGCATATGTTCAGGGGATATACGAGTAGCGCGGCTTCTTTGGAGTATAACAGTTCCGATCTTCCCTCCTAAGACATATCCATTAAGTTACTGATCTGTTCTTCACATCTGGTCTGGTTCAGCAAATCTCAAAGTAACGACTATCTATACTGCCCACTAGAAATGACCTTTCACTGATATTTAATAAGCAGCTGCCAGTATTTTCTTTCAGACAGCCATTTCGATAGCAGTGTTGATTCCACAAAAGTGGACTTTCCTTCATCCATACTGTGGCATTTTAGCGTGCCTCCTTGCTTCCCAGTACAAAAATGCAGACTGCAGCTGGAAAACCATCCAGCACTTGCCCCAAGATCAACCACAAGCAGTTACGTTGATTTGAATGATTTATCGTTTCTGTGAACGATTGTGGACGCGAATCATATCGAGTGCTTATGTGGATTGGCAAGCTATCGGTGTTTTGAACGGCTTCATAAAGCTGTTGTATTGCAAAGTGCTGGAGATCTTATGAACAACAGTAAGCTTCTGTATGAATACGGCAAAAACATAATTATGAACGTCGAAACAGAGAGAAGGCATATGTAGCAGGGTGCTAACGTTTTGAATCATTCCCATCACTCGCTAACGTGAGACCAGCAAATTTCCTTGCAGAAACACTCGGACGAACCAGGCAAAGTAGTTTCAAGTTTTCTCACGTTAATAGCACAATCAGTTCCAAGGCAGACGGACTGTTTACGTCAAAGCCGACGGTGTACATAAAACTTACCGCTGCTTCGTGATCAACACTGCTTCATTGACCGCAAGCAGTTTCGAGTTGCGAATACGGAATAACGCCTTGAACGATTTGACCGGATCAATCAACCGACCGGTTGTTAGGATGGGTTTAGCGAACGATGAAGCTGGGTTCTTCGAGCTTGATATTGTCAACAGATTGTTTTTTTGACATCGCAGTCTATGTGAAAAGATTCATCCACAAGGTATATCAAGAAAAGTTGTGTGGAATAGTGACCCTTCACTAGAGACAACATACCACGCATCAGAAGGCTGAAAAGCGGTATGGTCGTGAACATTAACGGTTAGCTAGGATTGCTGTGAGATAACATGGAGTTGGCTTGACTTGTGTTAATGTTGATTATACCACAAAGTCATCAACATTTCCATCTGTAAGCGGTTTGTGCGAGAAATTGAACGCATTTAGTATTATAAGTGTTGGCTGCTGACAGAGGTATGTGACGAAATCGTAGAAAGCTGGAGTGTTCGGGCATATGCAATGTGCACACTAAGCTCATTGTAGTTCTCATTACTCAGCTCAGGTTAGGATTCACGGAATGCTGTTTACTAGTTTCTCTACCAACTCTCCACTAAGTTTATTAAACGAGTTGCTGTGAAACAGGCTACGGATGTAGACCTCTGACCCAAACCTAGGTTGCCTCCTGTTGGTTGCCCTGATAGCAAGGAGATGTTGCTAGGTAATTTGCAAGTGAAACCAAGATTGAATGAAATTCATGGTCTTTTCGCTACATTATGCAACCCCAAACTACATGGTATTTGTCCAACGATATTGTCACTGATCGTTATCCACGGTAACAGGTAAGTGATCAATACTGATGGTCAACTGTATTTATGAACCAAATCGTCGGTAACAAAGTTATGGAGATTTTTACCTGGTTGCATCCTAGGAAGCTGGACTAGCAGTGACGCATGTATGGAACACAGACGAGAAACTCGTTTCTCCGGCTCCAAAACCTTCTTCGCCATTCTGGGTGATCTATGGCTGTAGAATCATTTTCCGGAGACATTTGTGAGATGACCGTGCTAGTGATTTCACGAATTTGAAGTTTGACTGAGACTTCTTTAAATACCCCACCGAGGATGTCCGTGCTAACCCACACTTGTCAGGTGACACCAGCCAGCAAACTACTATCAGGTAAAGAGGCGAGGACATGATACTAAGGTTTCTTCTAGTTCATCTACTAACCAATCAAGAATGCGTAGACATAGGTGTATCAATGAAGCCTACTCATCATTTGTTACATTAGACAGTGCTCTTCGATGTCAAGGCCGACGAACGTAAGGTACAAGATGAACATAGCTGACTTGGTGTGGATAAATAGAAACAGTTACTATTAGTTTATCCGTTGCACATCGCGACCGTCTGCCAGACTACGGGTATTCATGTTTGAAGGCGGCCTTATGAGAGATGACGGCCAATCAGATCAAGTGCTGTGAATTCCGCCGTTATTCAAGTGTAAAGATAGTCTAGTTAGTAGGGGTGGGGGCAGGAAGAACTCTTTCTGCCCCGCAAATGTCTTCTTGACTTTACTTGAAACTCGTTTCTCGTCAACCGATGTTGGATACGTCAAGCGTCATCCGACCCTTCCTTCTGCAATCCTGAACTTTCTTCTTGATGATGAGGTATTCGGATATCAGTATCAATCATTAATTTATTGTTGATGTTAATGATATGATAGCAAACAGTTAGCGCATATTATGCTTACGCACCCTCTGTCAATTTACGCCTACTTCATTCCATAGTTTTGCTGATTAACATGGTGCTTAATTGGTGTGGGTCATGTGCTGTTGTTTACACTGGTTCAGTCGATCAGCGTGAACTGAGTTTTAGGCTACCTGTGTCAATTAACTACGGTCACAAGGACATGGTATTGTTTTTAAATGTCTACTGTAATACTCACACTTTACAAAGCTGCTTTCATGTTTGTAGTGACTATGTATGGTCATTACAATTTTAACCCATGATACCAACGGTGTATCACATTAGTGCAGTGTGATTGGGTTTGTGTCCACAGCCTGGCCACTTAAGAACGAAAACGAATCACTTTACTCAGGAAGATTGAAGCTAACTTTATTTAAATCCCAGCTGATCTTCTGTTCTCCAGTAGCAGGCCAACCTTGGTATCGAGTGCAGCTTTGTAATTAAGCATCATAATTATTTAAAATATCATCTCAACGTCAAGGTTTTAGAATTGATCATACTGGCACACATTTAAACGTAGTCACAAAAATCCCAACATTCACAACTGGAAAATGTTTTGTGTTGGAATGTTTATCGCCATGTTAACAAAATCTGAAGTTAATTTTAGTAGCGTGTCACCGTCACGTGCTTTGATCATCAAACTTCCGGTTACTTTATTGGTAAGGATACTGCTCCAAATGGATTACAAGCTATAAGAACTGTTATTAGTGTATCGTGTGATAGTGTGATGGGTGACCAAACAGGAGGCGCGAACGTTCCAACACTCGATGAAATACCTTAACGCAACGTTGAAGTATGTCCAAAAGCCCGTAGCAAGTGGATTGTGGACAACATGGGTGATCGGACGAGCCAGCATTACTCAGCGAAACCGGACAAACGTACAAGGGATGACAAGCCAAAAAACCCACGATAAAAGAGTTCAGCCACACACAGAGACTAAGCAGAAGTGAACATGGCGTGTGAGTGAAAATTGACTGTGTGATGTGGGCCGGAGCTTTCGTTCAAAAAAGTGAGCACGTGTGGCGTGGAAGTGAGCGAGTTGGACGATAAAGTTCGTGCTTTATCAGACAACTTTTCGCTACACCGCGGCTTGGATCCGGCCAATACACTGGTCAGGATTTCATGTTTCGGTCTGAACAGCACGACTAGTCTTGAGCCATGGGGTTTGACGTTGCCATGCTAAATCTCGCTGGTTTGTGACAAGATACTACACTACTTTTGTGCCACTTTATTTGTACACATCATTGTGAATTCAGTCCAATTATTCACCCAATTGCCTCCACGTACATCGCTTTCAATGAATATCGAGATGAGTGATTACTATAACAGGTGATTGGTTCTTCATAGCCTCCCCCCCGCAATTCATTTTCGCAAAAAGAACGTGATTTCATCAGTCCTACCGCTATACACATTCATGCCTTGGGGAGCAATCAGACATTGTGTTCTTTCGGACCTCATTTAAAAGCTGAACGCTTTCTAGGCACCTTAATCTCATAATTCTTTTGTTCGAACCTTATCGCGCTAGACTGCACAGCGTGCATCCAATGGTCCATAGAGCCGTTGCAATAACCCACAACAACAGTCTGTTCTTTTTCTTCCCAGTGGACTTCTTGTTCGTCTATCTCCATGTTTTGTTGTTTCATTTTTGTATTACGAGTCACTTGATCTATGCTTATACGGTCTTTGCATCTAGCTTAATTGTTTTTTTTTAACAAATCAACTGTAAGGTGAAACACCTCACCAATTTGTTAGAGCGGATTCCAGTTCGCCACCAACATCACTTCCAACTATGAGCCATACCAATCGATACTGTGTCACTTGGGGCTGCCACTGATCTTGACATTAGTTCACAGAATGAAAGATTCATTGTCAATTGCAGATGTATGAGATGGATAAGTATTAATGCAATAAAAACCCGGTTGAAGAATAATCAACTATCTTCTGGATACAAACTCATCATCGATTCTGATACATCATTATGCCAGAGAGCAGTTTGGGTAGTAGCGCAATCCTCAACCTAGTAAGCATGACCTAACAGCTTTGTTCAGCTAAGCAGTCAAAACTTTCATGACCCCTATCCACGTCATCTAAACGTTTTCTTGGCCGTACTGATTATTATGCAGTGCAACAGATACCTCGTCGGTATGTGAAGCATATGACAGTCATTGTTGACCATGAGTTTACAAAACCTCGGTACTCGGCCGTCAGGTGAGAGATTTCCATAATGCACACCGACAGATTAGTGCGTCGCTACATATGTGATGGTCACTAATTGATGTTAACCCATCCCATATGATCGGGTGTCCGCTGCGACTAGTAGATTCTCTCGGTTGTGTTTCCCTTTTGCATCATCCAGAGTAGGCTTCACACTGGTTTCGTTAGACTCGAAAGCAGTGCTTCCTGAAGAGTGTTGTCCATAACAAACCTGAGTAGGAAACATCAAACCGATGATTTTCTGTGTATTATGTCCATTAAATTAACGACCATCCAATACTACTTAAACGACAACTCACAGAATTGGTTTGTGCCACAAACTTGCCTGGTTAGAACACCTCTGTTCTATTGATCTGGTCAGTCCACACAAAGTGAAACTCATCTCTAGTTCAGGACACGGTTCACAATAGATGCAGCAGAATACTGGGAGATCTTGCAACCATTGGGTGAATTCACTGATCATCCACACTCTGTGATTTCTCATTAATTAGTTAACATTGGTGAATGACGACTTTCGAAATCTATAGGAAAAGGACATCTCCTGTTTCATCACTTACCAGCAATTTTCCGTTCGTTTCCTGGCACTAGTAGTTCTCAATAAAATGTTCAGACGATCGCACGTTGGAAAAAAGATAACTGCACCCCATCTCTTCATAATTCAGAAGGCAAGGCTTGGAAAAACTTCGTAGAAAGCGTACATTTTGTGTTACATTTCATCCAAAGCGTAAACGTGTCTACCGTTATCACTGTAAACAGAACGCCACCACTCGGTGTGGCCATTGTATCGTGCCGATAGTGAACACATTCAGATTGATGTGTATTGTCTGTTGGCTTGGACGGCGCCACCAAAAGTTCTGGGCAAACTAAATCGATGGCAGCTCAGTTGAGGTGATAGTGGTGGTCGTCGTGAACAATCTAGAATTCACGAAAATCGTGTCTCAACTGTGTTCGCCCTGTCAGAGACGTGGTATGTTATCCCATAATTTGTGAAAAAACTTTTTTAAATGTATCTTCCTGAGACCAAGTCGACACTACCGAGTATTTAGAAAGACCCAATCGCGATAAATCTGGACTTCAGCTGGAATCGAACCAGTGACAGAAACAACATGCCCAAATGGGGTAAATGATCTACCAGGTGAGCTACGGAATCACGTTGGAAGATCAGAATTCCCACATCTGGGCCTAGTTACCCACCTCGCCGATTGTCATATGAAGTCCATCGAATGATCCAGGATGCTGAAATTTCAAACAAGATTCCTCGATCAATTCATGCTGGAATCCACCAACGCCACCGATGAGCATCATAATTGTCGCTGGTTCGAATCCACCCGATGTCCAGATTGGTCACGATTGAGTCTTCTAAATAATTAAATCCGCCAAACTACTCATCAGTAATACTGAGTATAACATCAGCTTTGATCTCTTTTGATGTCAAGGAAAACAAAGACGAAAAATTAACATCGACCTAGCGTCCGCTACAAACCACTAGGGGGAATTGGTCGGTAAGCCTGCAAGTCATGATGTATTGAGGCCTCAAACTGGTGTGCCACTCAGCGCCAATCACATGCCTGGTTATCCTGTTTTGTTCTAGACACTCGGTGAATAAGGACGCATGCATGTAGGGACAAAACTATCTTTTCCATCATGTCGGACTGTGTTTTGTCACTGCGGCTGGCTCATATTTTCAACCTTTTAGCCACCAATATTTTAGACATAGCATATTAGTGACTAGTGTAAAGGCTGCTTTTGTTTAACTAACCGACTGAAATGATGTCACAAAAAACTGCGAGCGGTGGAATTAAAAGAAAATGGATATAGATTGTATCAAATCTTTTTGACGATAAACAGGGTGGCTGCTGCTTTTGCTTCGGTTTTCACTTACTTTAAATGTTTGCAACATGAAAGTGAGATGACACCCGAATGACGAGGACACCAGAACGCTGTGAAGGAGAGGGTGTCATAATGATCAAATATGTGAATCAACTTGTATGGCCGTTATACGCTAGGGCTAAGAACGCTCAGTGAAGGTCACACCTACTTAAGTACTACATTATGCACAATTTCAGGCGTTAAGCTATCACGTACTTTGAACAGCGCTCACACTTGATCGTATCCAAATAAACTTTTCAGCCAACCTTTGTGAAAAGAAGTACTAAACTCTAGTTTCACCTCTGTTAGGGTGTGTCCTTGTCGTGACCGGGATCTAAACATCAGCCACGTTCTCAAGAGGCAGCGTGTCGATCACTACACCATTGATCACATGCTAAGCACAACCGGATTATCGTATCTGCACGCCCATCCACTTTCGCTTGTGAGTAGTGATCAGTGGTAGATCACGTAAATTCAGTTCAAGAATGAACACCAGATACAGGTGCTCACTCTAGGATGTATCGTCATACGGGGTAATAGAATGCTAGTTACCTGTTCAGGAAACTTGATATCCTGGTGAACAATTCTGCCGCATCTACTCCCTATCTAGCGCTTGAGCACCAACTCCGAGACGAGGATACGCTTCATAACTGTTCCGCCATGGAGCTGTCCATTCAGCAGTTGCAATACCAGATCTGCATAGAAGGCGCTAGCCTGTCAGCGCTGTTCAAACGGTTCAACCAGGTTCCATCAGGACCAAATCCTGGCTCAACTTGGCTCGGTTTGTGGATTGATTGCATAGCGGAAGCGTATGAGTCGGTGGTTCACTTATGGGAACTTCGTGTAAGGCAACGGCGGCAGCATGCGTTGGTGCAAAGCTTTGAGGCATGGATTTTATGCGCCGAGAAGTGTTTAGACGAGACTGCGCAACGTTCAGAGTAAGTAGTTGGTTTTATTTGTTATTTTCTGCACTCTCTAACGCATTATGTGACTCGTTACGTTTTCTAACTTACAGGCTACACTCACCCAAAGAACTTCTGGCCAAATCAAACACTTTATTTCCGTTCATCTGGTCACTTATTTGTGATGCACAATTGCTCCAAGAGGTCGCCTGGCGTGTGCAACAATGTAATCTCGATTCAGAGAACACTTGCATGACCTTGATGACGGAGAAGATGAATACCTGCATTCGTAAATTGAACAGACATTTAGAGTTGGTGGTATCCGCTTGCCAACATGACTCAACATTAGTTCCGGAGCTGTTATACAAACTGGAACAGAGCCTACGCGAGTCACGAACGAGTGAGATACAAACGCTGGCCTGTATAGCTATGAATGATGGGATTTCCGTTGTGGACCACGTAGGTAACGCGGATAAACTCCGCACCTTGGTTTACACCCTGCGTAACTGTCATCTATACTGGGAACGTCGGTTGCGACTGACACAACGGGCTATCATCATTGCTGGCTGTCCACAATTTTCCACGAACGCTCCAGTGACTCAGTTTGTGCAGCGTTGGACTGCGTCCATGTGCTTGCGGCGAGATTGGCAAATGAAACTTTGTCAAGGATTGAACCGTTTGATTCGAGCCGGACAGCTGGTTGACGCGGAACGCTTTCCGCTACGTCCGCTGCACACGATTGAAACGAGGCTAGACCCTGTAAGTTTCTTCGATCCAAATATGCCAGCTTGTTTTTTGAAAGTCAGTATATATAAGGTAGGCTACGCAAACATTTTGTTTTACACGGAACCAAACTGCTAAGGCCTGGCTCATTAGCAAATAATCCACGCTTCAGAATGTTTTGTTAATTAACACTGTGGGATTCTCGTTTGTTTGGATCGTGTGGTGTATTTTGATTGTTTAAATGTAATGAATCCATCAGAGTGCTGCAAACTAGACTTAGAAAAGCATCGAGTGAATGTTTGTCCATCTGGTTCCGTGACTTGCAACAGTGGTTCTGTTCCTCTCCCGTCAACGTGCACCGTATTTGCTCAGATAAGATTTTCTAGTTCACACCTACGCTTTCTCACACACCAGGAATGCTCCTGTCTACGGTGAGCAACCATTTCCATCACGATACATTGTTTTTTTTCATGACAGTATGTTATGCTCACCGTTCACTTTAGGTCGTTCTGCCGTGGTCATGATGTCGTTTAGAGGTATCTGTCTTACGATTGCGTTGTGTGATTCGTAGGAATGATAGACAGTGTATCGATTAGGTGGTACACTATTCCGTTGTTTTAGTCCCGATTGGTTACTGGATCTCAAGCATGTTCAGCTCGTGAAGATTAGGTAAGCTTAATGATTAAAACCATATCCGTACTTTATTTGAAACTAGGATGCTTATCATTCTTCGTTGTCAGTCAGGCTTGCTAGAAGCTCTCGGGAGGGGGGGCAACGAAGAACTCATGAAACTTCGGACTCAAGCTCTGTGATCTGTATAGAAATGTGTATTTCGAAAAAGTTCGATCTTCTCCACTGGTCGACAACAATATCAGCGTGCTTGGTAGATGGAGACCAGTTGCATGGATCCACGGCAGGTTCGCGAGTTTTAGCGGAGAGTCTTGAGAATGCCTGTGCTATGTGCTTAACAACATTACTGTGATATGAGGCTTGTCACCCGCTATATATTGCTTTGTTAGGTTACCACACACATTCCACGGTTTACTCGTTGCCTGAATCACAAATTTACGGTGGGCTACCCGAACATGACGGTACTTTTTGAACTGTTGAACAACTTTTATGTATTTTCCTGGAAAAATAAGATATAATTTATATGAAATTGAACAACAGAAGTGTGCACGGGTTGAACTCAGTCTGTATCACACAGAAGTCGACGAGCAGTGAAGGGTTAGCCTTTCTCTAAGCACACGTTGGTTTTGAGTCTTATCCTCATTCTGTCAAGAGCAGTAATATCCGAGGCTACATATTGTCACTGTTTATTACTGAAATGGTTTTATCGTATAGGGTAATATACCAGATGGTTTAATAAGTCAGGGAACATTTGGAGTGCTTCTCAATTCAGGATATTTTAACCCACCCCCTTGTTTTTTTCGAAAAACTGTTGAGCAGACCAGTGATGGTTTCGGTGCGTATTCAAGAAACCGCTCTATTTAGGTAGTTTTCTGTGATCTCGTGGGTGTCACTGTTTTTCTTCCAAATGTTCTCTACAACATATATATTTGTGGCATAGCTGTATGTGGTAGGGTCATCGCCGTGACCTATCTATTGTTCAGCGTAGGCATGACCTCCATATCAGGTGGGATTGAATAACTTCTTTCAAACACCGAAGTATCTAGTTTCGTGAATTCGTATTGATGAAGTTAAGTCGTTGCTAGCCCAGTGCAAATGTGGGCCCTTCAGAACCGGGAGCCAGTATCAGTGTTGTCACTGAACAACTGACAGACGTGCGTGTGTCTGCTGGGTTGTCTGTTCACCTTGACATACACCGGCCAACGTGAGGTCAGTGACTTCCATCCGCTGCTATCCAGTGGTCAAACTGTCTGTCAGTTTCACTGCTTGCGCGGAACCACGTAGAATTTTACCTTCCTAAGAGTGCTATGATGGAGTGTTTCTTTTTGGTTAATGGTATTTTGAGATGTGCCCTGATGTGACCTTACAAGTTAATCGAAAACCATCAATTTATTTGGGAGCATGAAACGAAAAAATTTTCATCGAAACTGAACACGCAAATTCTTTTGTTCCCAGGAGGAAATGTTGCGTCAGGAGCAAGTGTTTCTCGAATCAATTCGGTTCGCTTTAGATGCCCTACACATTGAATCAGGGGTTCTTAGGGAAGCTTTGTCCGTGTGTGACTCGCAAGCCACAACATCCCCAACGGCTGTATCGTTGAACGGTACGATGGAGGAACTGAAACATTTGCTCACACGTATGCTTCACGACCCGCGACTTGGACAGTCTTGTAGTTTGAAGATGCCTCGGGACAAATTCACCACCTACATACAGACTCGTGTCACTGAAAGTGACAGACTGTACGCCCTAATCAAGTTGGCTATTCGTACGCAGTGGGAACTGGTTGGCTTGGATGAACTGGTGCCAGAAGATGATTATTTGAACCAGCGGCTTACGCAGATCGAGACGGCACTTAAACTCAATCCGAAAACTGTACGCAGTAGTCGCTTGAAGCGGCTTAGTCTGCTGAGTGTAAAATGGGACCAGTGGAATCTCAAGGTGAGTTTATAAGCCCACAAATTATTTGCGCGTATACAAACGAAACACTACACTGTACAGTGTATACTCTGTCGGAAGTTATACAAAATATGTATCAGCAACATCAACATTACCTGCAAACTTGTGTGGTTGAACGTTTAAATGTGTCAATTCAACCATGCCTAATACGAGGTCGGTGCAATGGTATGGCTGCTTCATGAGAGCATGGCTAAAGTCCAGCTCTCAGTCTTAGCAAGGCAAGTTTGATCCTTCGTTTCGGATGGAAGTGGCTGATAAACTTACGGAAATTCGAAAGCTGGGTTCGATTGTGAGGACTTCGGCCTACGAGAACGCAACTATTTTCCTGACTGTTCTGTCTCATTTTCTAAAAGGTTGAAATCGGTCAATTACTCGTTGCTGACTTGCAAACTTGTAGGCCCCAGAAGGAATCGAGGTAGGTTTCTACAAACAGATGCTCTCGCGACCAACTTTGAGGTGGTGAGTAGCAGTTTCCATTTCGTTTTGTCTCATCAGCATCACGCATGCCAAGAGGTCAAACCGATGACCCAATGAATAAGCAACAGAATGTTAACCAAACACACTGAATGGGTCGCGACACTTATTCACTAGGCTGAGAGGTCTCGGTCACGAGATTTGTGTGTGTTGGCTTCCACAGAAAGCGTACTACTGATGAGACACAATAGGACCTAGAAAGCTGTTTAACACTTCTCTGGTCATCATTGAAGCTAGCTGTGAAGTTATAAGTGTGGAGGAAGTGCAAACCAAAGGGCATAATCGGTCTAACTGCTGTTTAACCCGTTTCTGCAATTGAGGCACAATAACCAAACAGCGTGGTAACACATAAACCATGACGAAGTATCTGATGTACCGAGGAAGTGTTATTGTATGCCTCAGCGAAGGGTAAACTGATGAACGTTGAATTCTCGTCACTAATTCAGCAGCATGCTTTAACTAAGAGTGGCTATTAGATAGCAAGACAGAAATAACTTTAATGGTCTGTTGGACAATAGTGAAAGTCAACTGGGTGTTAATGGTTGTTAAGTCCACATCCTTATCAACTATGGAAATGATGTTCAGACACTTTTTTGGATTTTATCGTTGCAGTTCAGTTTGCAAACTATGACAACTTTTTGAGAACATTTATATGTAGAAGTATTTGAGATTATTCGAAGATTTTTCGTGTACAAACTAGGCAAGTAAGTGAACAGAATCGCACTTTAAAGAATATCATAGTTACTTCGGATAGTGGAAAATTTATGACCTAACAGTGTGACATACTTCCGGTACCGTTGAGCGTAATGCTGGGTTATTTATTTTAATGCACCGAAATCAGTTTTCCGGTACACACAAGTTCTGATATCGTACTGCGGCCCAGCTTCCAAAACATTAATTGTATTCAGGAAAGTTGCACCGCATACCCCTAAAATATTAGTCTAGCATCTTAGCGGTTGAGTGAATTACACATCACTTGCTAGACGGTAGGTTAGCTCCTAATGTTTGTGAGTGTAATTATTTTGTCGAAATTTACAATGAAAGTAGTCTTGAAGGTGATGAATACGATTATGTTTACGACTGTTTGATTGCAACCAAACACAGCATTCAAGGATGAAGATCGCGATCTTTATGTAAACTCCACTAAGTGCAGATAGTAACGGTATTTTTTATGGTCATAGTTTATGCTACAACTTGCAGTCAATTGCAAGACAAATCTCTACGTCTGAAGTTGTTTGTGTCCTCAAGTGTTTTCGGACAACAAAAATAGCTGAGCCGTGAAGAAACAAAACATAGAATGGCACGGGGGGTGAAGTCTAATTTGTGACTAATGTGCTGATTTGCCTATTTGGTCGATACCGGATTGTGAACTGGAGTTTGTCTTTCTGTTCGAAGGTAGGGTGCACGTGACACGTCTAACCTGCAATTATAGACGTTAGGACATGTAGTAGCTAATTACGTTGTGCATATTATTGTTGTTTAACTGACATGCCAGTCATTTATGTTTGTTCACTGAATCAGAGCAGTAAAATTATGACGATGCTGTTTTGCAGTTACTGTAATGTCCACTTATCACCCGATGGTTATAACGCAGTATGTGCTTATCTGTCCACAAAATAGGCTTTTGTCAATTACATTCCACCTCTTGTTCATCACTAGTGTTTTGGTGTCGTGGCAACTAATGAACAGTTATAGTCATATATGTATTGCTGATGATGGGTAGTTGATGGGTTACTTTGCGTGAGTTTTTGCTGATCATACACAAGTCAGACTATCGTCTCTGTACGACGACCATTCTGGCCATCTGCGTTTTTGTACGGATACTGACTCTTAAAACAATTCCCAGCTTAGGCTCCTGTGACTTTGGTTGCTGTTGTCAAGGTTAGCGAAGTTATGACTGTATCTTTTCGTATGTGTGACCTTGTAGTCAGTATGGGAACACACACTATGTGAGGTCAATGCCCAAAAATTGCTCAGAGTGCAAGCATAGACTCTAGTTTGGCTTAAACATAACGGTCACACGAGATGTATGCCTTCTTTATCACCGGTGGCCTACTACAACAAGCTCCACACAACTAGTCTGGTAGTTAGACAGCAGTCGTACTTTACTTCCTAACAGCCTCGATTCCAACGCGTATTTTCTATCAGGACTCAAGGTACGCACATGACTAACAAATCTTTGCATTATTTGTGTCAATTTTTGACTTGCACAGTTCATATTTTTGCAGAAATATATGAAATCCTGACTAATGTGTTATCGTGGGTAAAACAAGACGGAAGTAACGCCGGTCATAAACTGCAAAAGGGTGCTAACTAATCATAAGTTAGTTTGGAAAGTTGCATACGAAGTTGAAATTCACAAAGACTTCGTCGCCTTTGACATAAGTCTCTTGTGTTGACGTTCGTAGGTCCTCCGTAGGGTTCAGGTCACAGGCCATGTCCAAACTTATGTGAAACCACTGTTTTCAGGGATGGATACCTGTGTTTAGGCCTTCTCTTGTTTAACACAATCTCTCCATTGTGCATCAGAATGTGGAAATCCAAAATGTGCGCATCGAACGTTTCGAAATGCAAACCGGAGTTTGCATTCCAACCAATATTACCAATTTGGTTTTTGCCTTGTAGAAGGATCCTTCCTAAGCTATCTTTCAGTTGCTGTTATAATTCTGAAAGTTTCCTTTGTAGGCAGTGTTAGATGAACGACTACCAACCAGAGCATTGCAACTTGAACTGTTTTACATCACTGATAATTGCCCTATGCCAACGATCGCCTCAAATGAAGTGATGTTTGGTTCATTTCACCCGAAGTTGCATGTGTTTCAGGAGTGAAGTTTTGCACACCAGCTCACGTTAACTTTAGCGTAGCACATTGTTGACTGGTTGCTTCACCTATCGCTTATTCACCTGGCGGGTTTCACACATTTTCAGCTAAGCAGAACGGATAGGTCTCTTTTTATTCTCCTTGGGTAAACCATTTCACCCGCACCGATAAATAAGAATGTCGAAACCGATTTTGTTTTAAACAGGCACTCTACAACCTCTGTTAACCTCGTTACAGATTATCCGCTTCTTACTCCCTCATCCCCTTGAAGTCTGCGTTCCATGTCTGATATCTGAAGTGACAGTAAGGAATTGTCAATTGTTGACATTCGGCGTACCCGACTTAGTGAACCCTAGCCAGCTGATCTGTCTTAAAGCACATCTCCTAATGAGGCAGGCTTTGCGAAGCGCACAACACCGTTCAATTCACGATTCAGTCTGTGCATTCAAACTGTGTACAGTGAGGTGGGATATCTCGGTCCATTTATCCTGTTGTGAGTTCATTATCAGGTGAATGGCTCTGTATTCTTACAGTTAACTAATCACATCTCGTTTGATTTGCTCTCTGTCCTGACGGTCTTTAACGGTAATCGTATGCTGTATACATTCAGATTCGCTATGATCTTGCTCTGGCTCATTTCTAATAAGCGCCGATGCTCAAATCTTTCCTCCCTCGTGTTGGAAATCAAGCCGTACGATGGGATAAGTAATTGGATCAGAGGTGATCTCATATCACCCATTGCGGAAGAAATACACTAATTTTCAATTAATTAGTGAGCTTCATTCACCGATCCGCATGGAGAATTGGCAGGATGGTAAAGTTTTAAAGAACGTCTTGATAATTGAACATCATGTGAGCACTTAAAGTCCGTGTTTGTGTTCTACAATTGCTGTTCGCTCAATTTCGCCTTACTGAAACATGTACATAGCAGACGTTGTGTTTGGTGTTTCTGCCAATGATGAACTTCATAAGTTCAGAATTGACGAAGATAATGCACAACTGTGGGTGACCTTTAATTATTTTCCGTATTCGCCTCGGTACCCATTAGCGTGTGCTACTTGCATAATGTGGTTGGAACTCATGTACTGTATTCCAGACAGTCAAATTGGTACAGAGATTCCTGTTTTGCACACATCTGTTCGCAATCGAGATAAATGCCTTTCCTACCAAACTGTCGGAAAATTCTGCCAAGTGAACACGTTCCATGCTTATTTATTTGCTCCGTGGAAATATGTTTCAAACCTACAGGTCCATTAACCTCGTTTTTTCTCTCATGTATATCATGATCCTCGATAGTCCGAATCCGTCAACTTCTCGCAATACACAGCTGGGTTCGCTTGGACGCCAATATCATTTTCTTCAAATTCTATACAATTCCCCCTCGCCACTGAAGAGTCTATCGAGTCAATGGTAGTCAGGTACAAGCAACTAGGAAACCAATTGTTCAACACACTAGAGAAATTAAACTCCGAGTTTGGTCACGTTGAGGAGGCGCGCGTCGTTCGTTTTAAAATCGTGCCCGACGAACTTCCCAGCTGGCCCAAGAATGGATGTGGTTGCAGCTCAGACAAGATAAATGAAACTGACTTGGAGACATATTTGTTACAAAACAAAGCAACGGATGTTTTTAAACATGCAAATCTGCTAAGGGACTTATATGCGTCGTTGGATTTTCATTCTTCACAACATGCTGAGGTAATTGTTCTTTCCTTCGGAAGTGATTTCGTTGTGTTGAAATCTCCCAACATTAATTTAAAAAGAATGGTTACATTAATCAGCTGGTTATTACGCCACATGAAAATTGACTAGACTATCTTGATATTTGCTCATCGTCTTATCCGTCAGTTAGCTGATGGTAACCGGTTGAATGTGTAAGAGAAGTCGAAATTTGTCGATGAAACTCTGGTTTGTAACCTCTTAACCGTGTCAGTAAAAAAGTGCACTTTACACTGTTTGCGTCACTTGTCTCATCTGTTACATCGTTCCCAGCCTAGTGTTTCGCTCGCAGTTGACCAAATTACAAGATGATCAGATCATTATATGATTGTCTACTGTTCAATCTTAAAACACTGGATGAGAGGTCGTTTTCCATAATTGGTATTCACACAATTATTCACATTACCATTTGATGGTAGTGTTAAACACATTACATCGCAGTCAGCGCAGTAACTGCATCCCCGAAATGGTTTGTTCTTCCTCAGATATTCTTTAACACTCTACACGGACACCCAATTTATTCAAGCCAGTTTTGTCACGATATTCGTAACAATATGAGTACTAGTAAGTACACCCAGGTACCTTCTACCGTATGTTTGTTAAGATTGTTTTTGTTCGCGGTTATATGAAAAATAACCATGGTGAAACTACAAAGTCCCCCAGGATGGTCTTCTTTTTAGATGGAAAAACAGAGGTGGCACAATGATTGCTTATTCGAAAAATCGATACTTGTAGTGGATGCCTCGACGTCACCTCAAACGAACACGTTTGCACATAACGTTGCTCTCAAGGCGCCACGGGTTCTAATGCCTAGTTCATGTATGTGACAAACTGACTAAAAATAACCTGTTTTTGATTTTTCATAAGGAGCATATACTTATTCTTGTTGCCTGATTCTTCGTGCTTCGCTTCCTGGATCAGAGTCGATCTGAGATTCAACATTTCCGGATGTTCTTCATTGCTACATAGGTGTGCGTTGTGACTCGGACCACAATAACCACCACTGAAATAGACTTACCTTTTACAGATTTCGATTATTTGCTGGTCGTACCAGGGACCATCTACGTCTGAGCATCTGAACGAGATAAACTCAGTCATCCGGAATTTTCGATCCTTGATTTACGTGTCCGGATTGATATTCTCAAAGTGGAACTTCTTTTTCTTGCTAAACTAAACCAGTCGATTGGTCAGTTTCGTCTTTTACTTCATTGCTGATAAAGGTTTTCACCGATCGTGAGTCTCGCATTGTCACTTGCTTAAGGAGTCACGATCACTCTCTCGCCTATAGTAAGGAATATGGAGTGATCCGTTAATGCATATCGTTTCGATATTCAGAAATTGGATAAAAGGCTACACAATCAGTTGGACCGACTGAACAGCACGAATCTCTTCACGTGTAACCATAGAACGGGGATAGACAAGCATAGTAGATTGCGTTGGGTGAAATCACCTGGAAGAAACATGTCTGGATTCGAACCCACGGCTTTGTGCACCGTTTCTAATCCAAAATAATAATGAGGCAGAGCGAGGGTTCATACTTCATGGAACCGGTACTCAGAGCGGCACCCGGCACTTGAGAACATAACCCGCGTGATTAATTTGAATATGTAGCGATTGACGAATATGCCAAGGAGACTCAATTAAAAAGTGGGAGTCGTGTCCATTTAATGTATTTCGACCGAACTGCATTTACTCTGAATGTGACCTACAGGTTGTCAAGCTAGGAAAGCCTGCCGCACTGATTCCAACATTGCTGTGCAATCAACGTGACAAACGTACGACCACAACTAAAACTCGGTCTACTGGTGATTCTGCTCATCAGAAAAATACTGCAAACTGCAATCAAAGTCAGGTTGGGTGTGTGTCGGACAGTTTCTCGGATTTAATTCATACGAATAACAATTCGTTTCTTGTTAAGAAGAAAATGATATCACTTTGGGCAACTGATCAGTAAGAGTTGTGTAGAATGAACGATGGCTCTCTCCAGCGAATTTGCTACGCGAGTCAAATGACTGTTCAGTCGTGCAATCAGATAGGATTATAAATGAAACGCGCTTAAAGTTGTATGGATAATCTCGCTAATATTTCTCCCAATCAGTGCTACACGTTCACAAGAGTACAAAGTGGTCACTGAGAGAGAAAGGGTGGTGCAGTAAAACATTAAGCAGGGTACTGGCGTAGGATTTTGGAGCGCTAAATATAAAAAGATAACCTTCAATTGTTGCCACGACCTATTTTCACATGGAAGGTCCAGGTTATTTTATATGATGAATAAGCAAGAAAGAATCTGTGAATAGTTTCTCGATTGCACGGGGGTTAGTTGCAGTTGTGAGGGGAATTTTATCATGCAATACTGGGGAACGAAACAGAACATACTACACTGAGAGTTCAGTCTACGGACGAGGCTGATAATTTGTGTGATTGCTGGTGACCAAATAACGCTCATTCTTGTCCTGTTCTCCAGGATAAGGTTTGGGAAATGCAAATGTGATCCAAGAGTTCCACGCCATCATCTGTTCTGTTTCATGCAGCTTCTACGGTTAGACAGATGCTAGTAAAGATGTGGAGAATCATTAAAAGTGCATGAATGCACCGCTGCGAATTTCGCGTGTTTTTGCACCGAAAAGGTGAACAGGTGTGGAGTTGTTGAGGAGGAAAGTGTTCTATCGCAAGGCTCAATCATAATGACAGTTTAGCACAACCCATTTTCTTCTAACAAACCCACGGAAGACGGATTTCAGTACTTGTATTCTATAGAATGCATGTATGTTTGCTAATTGGTGAATTGTTTTTATATCATGTTAACATTGCAAGCGCTCGGCGACAATATACATGTGTCTCGACACACAGTGTAAAGACTGCATTCGTGTTTTTCGTCAAACAACGCGTAAGATAGAATGTGTCAGTTAAATTGTACTTCTTTTCGATGAAACTATTTTATCACGTGACCACACATCCGAAACCATCTGAGACTTTGCACTGCACTTTGCGTAATTCAATCCATCTGTTCAAAGCTGGTTTCCGGTACGTCGATACACGATTGTTATTTGGAATCGGAGTGTCTTTCACCTAGTTTTCGGTTCGAATCGCTTACTACTGCTTACGATGGCTATTCTAATGTTGATCTAATATTGACAACTTTCTGGATGATTTTGAGTTGCATCAATGATATCCACTGACCAGTTCATAGTCCATTATCCACCGGTGAGTCCCATCGTTAATTTCAGACAGTAGATAAACCACGGTCAACAACATGTGGGCTTCGTCAGCGCAAAAACACGACCGTAACCTAGTTGCGATGAGGCCCGGTGGAATAAAAACCTTCTGTTCATTTGAACACTGGAATGCAGATGTTAATTCTGTTCAAGTAATGTATTTTTGAAGGTTTGAGCTATTGGTTAAATTCTTCCCTCATTTGTAGTGGGGAGTTTAGGCAAATGTGTATTTCTTCAAGTGTAAACCAATACGGTCATTACATTCGCATGAATAGTTCGAACTGTTACCTTCAAGTAACAAGTTTCACTTTCAGTAGGACTCGGTAGGGATAACACAACCCAGGCATGGCATAGAGTTTCGGTTACTAGAGCCGACCGTTATTTCATTGACCTCACACTTGAAAGTAATTCCGAATCGATCTTGAACATTTCCGATCAAAAAACCCCTGAATAAAATCTTTCTTGTCAGCTGACTGTCTGTTTGTTAGATGCTGACTTTTACATTTGAACTAATTCATCCAATATAGAGGTGTTTTACTTCCATTCCAATAGATTTATACAAAATCTGTACAGAAAACCCACGAACTCTGTCTCCTCGTACTTTCCCGATCCGATCGAAATCTTCAACTGGTCACTTTTTTCAAACAATCGGTTGACAGACTGCAATCCATTGGAGTTATTGGCCTGAAGCATGACGATTTTTCGAGAGCTATTGAACAGCTGAACAAGCTCGCAATTGAAGTGTGTGTAAGTTCCGACGCTGATTCGATCATAATTATTGTGCATTGCACACATGAAGCCGGATGTATCGATTTGTCTTATCCAAGGCTTGCGTACGTGGTGCATGCAAATTTGTGTGGTCTGGTTCACAAATTTTTATTCGAGAGCGTAATATTCCATTTTGTTCTTCATCGTATGAAATCTTCATTCCTGTTGTTTTTTTCCGTCAAATTAAAGACCACTACTACTTGACTGATTGATGTGATTATCGAATTTAATGTTCGAACTTGAAAATGAACAGCGATGGTGAAAAGTATCATGGATACGATAATGGGACCTCGGTAGCACTGTGACGGGCGCGATTATTCCAACACTCGGTGGAATACATTAATGCGGCAGTGGGGTACGTCTAAAAGCCCACAGTGAGAGGGTTGTGGATAGCACGGGCGATCGGACGAGCCATCGCTGAACGAGATTGGAGAGACTGACGAGGCATGACGGACAAAATTTGATTGATGGATAGATCGGAGACGCGATCATCTCAACACTCGATGAGATACCTCAACGAGGCGGTGAGGTATGTTTAAAGCCCCTGTGAGTGAACTACGGGCAACACGGGTGACTGGACGAGCCATCACTCAACAAAAGCGGATCAGTGAGTGGGAAATGAAAAGCCAAAGTCCGGGACGGAAAGCGTAAGCCAAACACAGAACCACGCAGAAGTGCGCACGGGGTTTAAGTGAACCCTTCGGTGAGTTGTGAATTGGATTTCCGGTTCATAAATGTGAGTGCATGAGTAGCATGGAAACGTGCGAGTTGGGTAATAAAGATCGTGTTCTCCTTAGCAGCTTTTCGTTACATTGACTAGAGATTCAGATGGGCCCTGTCGACTTTGCGTTGATTTCAAAGAGCTGAACCGAGTGACAATCGAATGCGCGTTCCAGATGCTGCTGATGGAAAAGATTTTTGTATATCTAGTCGAAGCTAACATGATATCCCTTGTATACTTGCGTTCCGTTTACTACCAGTCACCAAGGACACGGAACTACAGCACGAAAACTGTCTCTGTGTGAATGGACAGTAGTACAAAATCCCTAAGATGCCGTTCGGTCTCTGCAATGCTCCGGCCACCTTCACGTGTCTCTTACATCAAATCCTGTAGGATCAGAAGGGAGCGATCGTGTATGGGAACGACATCGTCATTCTCTTCAATATGAGCAGTGTTACAACGAATCGACTCAGCCGGCCTAAAATTGAGCAGTGAGAAATGTTAAATAGGCCGCCGTTCAATCGTTTGCTTGGAATACACAGGTAGCGATGGAAAACTCCAATCAGTGCGGGAGAAGTTGATAACCATCAGGAATTTTCCAACACTATACTCGAGACGGCAGTTGAGGTACTTCATCGAGATGGTTGGTTACAATTCAAAATTTACGTTGGGGTTCTCTCAAAAAGCGTATCCACTCTTCCAACTGTTGAGGAAGGAGAAGAATCTCATCTGGATTGAATACTTGAAGGTGTCGTTCAAGCAACTCAAGCAGTAAGCTGCCGACATTCGACGAGGGATCCACGCGGACGCCAGGTGCGCTGGAAACTCTGACTACAATTGTGCAGCTTCACCATTGGTCGTGTCGATAGCAGAAACAACGAGAGAGCTGACGCACTTTCGGAGCCAGTACAGGAGAATGAACTACCGATTGAAACCATGCCCGTGAACGGATTACCGATCGTTGACAAAGAAATATTGGTCAATCAACAGCAAGATGTACAGGTACGGGTACACAGGTGCTCACAGAAGGTGAAAGCAAGCGTTCGATTTACTGCGGCGGAGGGTGTTTTTGCGCATGATACGAAAAGATGTGACTGACTTCATTTGGACGAGCCTCAACTGTCAGCATGACCGAGAAACGAGGACGAAAGCAATGCCGATGCAGTCCAACACAACAGAGTAAGCCGCAAACGCATGGAGCATAGACGTTTTGAGCCCCTTGTCAGCAAGCCCAAATGGAAATCGCCATATGGTTGTAATGATCGATCATTTCATTCGATGGCTGAAAGCCATCCCTACGGCGGATCAAACGAGCGGAGTGGTTGCACACGTCTCCATGAACAAAGTTCTTGCTCGTTTTGGAGTAGAGTAGAGATTCATGGGCTAGGGCCTGTGTTTTGAAGGATGGCGAGTTTAGGTGATTTTACAGAACTGAAGAATTCAGCGCTTGAGGACATCGCCGTACCATCCACAAACGACCCAGCTGGCGGGGCGATTCAATTGTACAATGAAGGAATGGTTAAACAGTGCAGGAAGTAATTGGGAAAAGGAGCTAGCAGACAGTGTTTGAATAGCACACGACGAAAAAATGCAACAACTCACAGTTCACCATTCGAGCCTCCATACGAGAGGGAGCCATGGATTCTTTCGGATGTCTGTGTCCGGTGACAGAGAGGGACAATCATTGCCGCAAATAAGGTGACACCTAAAACACCGTGCGCTTGAACGGTCAGCGGGCTGCAGCGCCGAACTAAACGAGGGTATGACGTGAGGCACAACACACGTTCAAGACCGGAGACAAAGTGAAAGTGTGAGACTACAACTGACCAGAAAAATCTGGCCCAGGCGCTGGCAAATTTAAAAAACGATAGAACGGACCATTTACCATCAGTAACCGTAGAAATACGAGCTTTCAAATTAATCAAGGTCCTTGTGGTCGATGGGTCATTGGTGTACATCTGGCACACTGGCAGAATCGCGGCAATTTGATTAGAGAAGGGGCGATTGTGATGGTAACCAAATTGGGGCGCTGTTATTCCAACACCCAGTGGAATAGTTCAGTGCGATGTTGGGATATTGTCGGAGCCTGTATTCGATGGATTGTGGACAACACAAGCGATTGAACGAGTCCGATATATAAGCTGAACTATTCATTTTTGAGATGTCCAAAGTTTACAAACGACCAACTGAGTTGTAAGTGAAAGTAAGACGACACTTGCAAATTATTGTGACATTCACCACTCACCTCGTCAGATATCTTTACACCACGGATATTTTCGTTAGAAAACCGCAAGCTTCAAGCTATCGAACCCAAGTGGACGCTGTCTTCTATGATCTCTCTGGCTACGCGCTTTGTGAACCACAGGCGCTCCAGCCAGGGAAAAGAGCTCGGTCTTCAAAATTCAGTCTGCCGGAAGCTGTCTTCATTGCTGTACTTTCGGTCATTACTGACCTGCTTTGTGTACATTACAACAGTAGATTACGACATCGTTAGAGGGTGTCTGGAGCGACAAAACATTACCTGATATCTTGAATACATGAATCACGTATCCTTAACAGACCAATCCAACCAAAGTTTTTTTACAGTCCCGGAAATCGTTTGTGATCCTGCGAAAACCGTTTACATTTTCCACGTAGAAAGAAGCATGAAAACGATTCCCCTACACTTACCGACGTCTGGTTCTAACTCTTCCTAGCTGAGGTCGAGGCCACCACAGGCCCTGATTGGGTGAAGCAATGTCAGAATCACTTTTACTATCGTTCGAACTCGTATGCAAAGTTGGGGCTTTTTCCTGACTGGAGCCTGTAGTGGGAACGTCATGTGTTCATTTTTGTTCAACTGCTCTTCTAACAAAACTCACCTGTCAGACTGGCGCAACTTCCAAGCGCATTAATGTCAAATTATCATTTATTGTTTTTCACGGTGATTTTTTGCAATCTCTTCTCTCATGGTTCTTATCATGTAGTTATGACTCGGTTGCATACCGCGTTCGTTTTCTGTACAAAGACTGTCAATGAGTAATTTTCACCACTGATAGGAGGTCAGACGTTTGATCGTTACAGATTGAATACCGTACAATTTTAATCTCAGTTTTTACAAACAGATGAGTGTTTTAGTCGCTTTCTTTGTTTGCACTGATCGCAGGTGTTGCACACCATAACAAACACATTATGTCAGTTGTTTGATGGCAAGTCTACAAAACAGGATCAGGTCGGCCGGCCTTCTTGGCTGGTCGCACTAGTCGCATCGTTGAACGATCTCGTCGACTGTCTTCCTGTGGGTACTCATTTGTGTTCGTCATCCACGTGCTTCGGTTCAAATGTGGTGCGAGTTTTGTACCAGGCAGAAACACAACTGAACTCGGATATCGTTAATGGTAGCTTGGATTCCAAACCGATACCAACCGCATGGTTTCACAAACAACTCAGTTTGACAGAGTGGCTACTGGTTTCGAATGTGAGCTAATTTGATGTTTTTCTTTTGAATAAAATACTGCCGATTAGATATCAAAGGCAGATGATTGTTTGAATAATTCATCACAATCACCTAGGTTAAGTGTACTTTCCAACGCTGTTAAATTTATGCTAAGCCGCTCTTCTAACGACCCGAAATGATAGCTTACAAAAACGCAGTTGTAATTACCTAATCCTATATGCCTGTGAGCTGTGTAGACGGATACGAAATTATAAGTATGAAGAGGGTTGCAAATGGAGTTCGAATGGCGATTCAAACACTCTGAAATCACCAGTTAGACAAATGTGTCACGTGTGTACACATGTGAATTTGTTTATACGAGACGAAATAATTTTTTGACCGTTGGCATTTAGCACTGGTCCATAGTTCAGTTAATTTACATATGTGAGATATTCGACCAGCTCGGTAACGGCAATCATCCTTTGCCCCACCAAACAAAATTGAGACAGCTTATCTGTTACTTGCTGACAGTGAAGACGTTTTGGTCACCGTTTTTTTGGGAAGTAGGACATCTGAAGCTTCTAAAGTCAGTTTCCGGCATAAGCCTATAAAATTTGTGCACTCTTATGAATACCTTTGAAGAACAGATCCTTGATCCTTGAGGCCACAAGCTGCACGAAATCAGAGTGGTATGTGACAAAGAGTGACTGGTGGGATTATCTAACTCAAACGAACAGTACTAGTTCATAATGGCCCGACCACATCTGCTGGAAGTCACTAAGTGTTCACTGCCATCTTTCGGTTCATGCCGACAGAATGCTGTCTGAACTAGACTCAGAGTGCAGATGGGGCTGTTGAAGATTAATCGTTTTTCAGTTATGCTAACTTCTTATCTGTCTACACTACTGTTTCATTAGCAATCCGTCACGCTACCACGTTTCACAAACCAATCGATCGTCAAACGGCTAAATGTTATAACTTTTCTCATATAACGTTCGAATACCGTAACATAGGAACTGTAATGGTAGTGTCTGCTTTGTTAAATATCGTAATACCTTTCATATATTTACACTCAGTACAAATTGCGATTATACAGACATGGATGACTGAGCGTGGATCCCTGTCTTACCACATACTATCACTATTCTTGTGTCTGTTCCGAAATCAAGCGGCGCCGACTGGTTGTTTTTCTTTTTAATAAGTGAAAACATGCTCATTAACACCCACGATGCGTGTGTTACGTTTTCCATTTAGTTTGTAAACACTATGACTAGGCTTCGTGGGTTAGATTCAGAATGAATTGTATCCTTTCTATGCTGTTTGCTGTAGAAGTCCCAGCGGTTCTTGTTATTGCTATCATTCTGACAAGCTTTGACGTACTCCATTATGGTCAGCAGCATATTGCCAAGTGCTCACCCTATCGTTAAACATTACCTATCTATACTGTTTCCAAATATTTTGTCGACATTTTGCTCGACGCTCATCATCTGATTTATCCTCCTGTCATTCCAGCCACAGTTTACAGGCGATATGAAGACCGAACGAGACATTAAAAATCGTATTCTGCAGGCACGTTGTCAATTAGACGCTGCTGATCATTGGATCGAAACTATTCGGTTGGTCCACTCGAAGTTGGAGGAATTAGCACTCTCTTCTGTCTGCTGGCAGAATTTTGGCCGCTTTGAGTTGGAGGTACAGTCTTGTTTGTGATAGGTTTCACACATTAAATAACAAAAGTTGGGTGAGAAAACGCAATACAATCGAAATTTCTTTATAAAAACTCGTCCGTACACAAGTTTACTTAGAGGCTACTATGTACTGACTATGTTAGCTGTTCGACTGGTAAATTTCGGTCTATGGAGCCACCGATGTAAGCCAGTGGTACAAAAGTTCATTCTGGAGGTTACCAAGCAAGCTGATCGTTGACTACATCAAACCATCTGTGAGGGCTCGTCTGTGGGGACTTGACTTTAACTCCTTGTTCAGACAGAACTATGCACTATTCGTAACGATTACACGGCAGGCTGAGTGTATATGCGTGTATGTGTGACTGCGTCCGTCAGAAAAGGGAACTAGCCGGCTAAATGTTATACGCTTATTATAGGTCATATTGGAGACGCTACTCACATGCCTCCAACTGTGACACGGGAACCGTTCATTTTGAGGCAAACAGTACAAATGAGCCACAAGGAGCACTGATTAAAATAGGAGATTCATGCATGCTCGTTGAGCCGATTGTCAACTAACTAACATCGGTCACAGTATCTCGATATCATCATTGCAAGTGAAGACAATAGAATTTCTCTTGGAATGTTTCTTCACTTAATACTCATCAATTCGTTTAAAGTAAGGTGCTCATAAGCACATTCTTTACGGAGTGTCCAGCACTAAGTGTATGGATTGCGACAAATCAATGACATTCATCTTTCTTGACCACATGAAAATAAAATGTAGTGTGTAAGCTATCTTTATACTTAATTTGCACTCACGACAAACCTCTGTTTCAATTTCAGCATGCTTTGCTACAGCTGAACGCTTTGGAATCGTACAGCAAACAAACGTGGTTGAAGATGGGCGACCATGTACCATCCAGTTCGCGTTTGGTTGAGTGGTTCATCGTTAGACGCATTCAACTGGCCCACGAATTGTGTATCAATCAACTCCGTGCTCTAGATCATCGCACCATCAGCCCGAACACGGAACATCAAGGGTTGAATCAGTTGCTGGCTGACAGCCAGAACGGTGTGACTGATTTGATCGGGCACCTCAGGCGATTGATGAACACACGGCTCCAGTGGACTAACGAATGGGCGGCTGGCGAGTTTCCCGTATACGACTTGCACGTAAGGCTACCGAGGGAAATGGACGTGGTTCAAGTGAGTTCATATTGGGTTCGTTGTGAGCAAAATGTGTTCAGGGGAATCGATTATGGAGAGGAAAGATGAACAATAAAAGTCTGTGCTGAATCCTGATTCTGCATTCCATTACTATTTATGTCATGTTATCACAAACCTTAGATAATGTATTCACAAAGTACGGGTGGTTTATTCCCGTGTTCATGTCAACTGACACCAGGTCGCTCAGGATAGGGTGGTGTCGTGGTGACCAATCACATGCGTTTCCTGTCTGAACTCCAATCCGGTTTTTGACCTAACCCTAATTAAACTGATCAAAGGTGAGTTTTAAGCCGTTCATTCCCAATCGACTATGACTGATTCAGCGAAAGGCGTCCAACTAGAAGCAACTCACTGACTCTGGTCGTCCTTATGGTATGCTCATCAAAAAACGGAATGAATTGAGCATACATTTAGGGGGCTTATGATTGTGGAGAGCATTGGAACTTAAGACTTCTAAAGATCCAGACAGCTTAAATCAGATAGCCTGACAAGAAGTGGTCCATGACAAGGGACCGTAATGTGGTGAAATATCCGCACCAAATTTAGTACGAATGAAGGTGAACAGTTTGAACTTCCTGTTTAACGTGTTATTTATAAACAGATTGAGAATAACACAACGTTACGAGCAAGTTGTAATACTCAACTTGGACCGTGATGTGATTGAAAATCTTCGAATGTATGCCATTCCAAGTCTGAGAGTCCCCACGGCTATGGAAGAATAACGCGTATGATCTCTGGACTAGTTTTAACCAGTAATTCTGAGGCGCGAGTATTCCAACATTCGATGGAACACCTAAACGCGACGATGAGGTATTTCCAAAAGCCTGCAGCAAGTGGATGATGGACAACACGGGTGATCGGACGAGCCATCATCACTCAGCGAAATCGGACAAGGGATGGTAAACAAAAAACCTACGATAAAAGACTTCAGCAACACACATAAACTGGACAGAAGTGCACACGACGTGTGAGTGAAAATTGACGCTGTGATGTGAACCGGAGCTTCGGTTCAAAAAAAGTGAACACGCGTGGTGTGGGAGCGAGCGAGTTGGACAATAAAGTTCGTGCTTTATCAGACAACTTTTTGCTACATACTGAGATCGTCACTGGTCAGCCGCAATAAACCCGAACATCACTCGATAACTTGCAGATACCTTCAAGGCCGTATATCTCAACGCGAATGTTTTTCTGAGGTCCTGTTTTTCTTGATGACTTAATGAAGAAACTCTTGAATCTGATAGTGACCAAGAAGTATGGACTTACCTTGGTTCGGCGTGCGTCTTACAGGTAAATTGTGATAGGTCAGATTCAAGTCCACTCAGTTTTCCTCTCAGAACATCCCTTAACTCCACTTCAGAGCAGATCATAAACTCTTTGTTTACTCTTAAAATAACTTCCTGTCAATTGATAAGCTAGTTTGCCAATACCGTTGTTGCGTAACGGGTAGCCTCCTTTGAGAGTTGTGTAGTGCATGCATTCGGTAACTAAAGGACGAGTGAACGCCAGGAAGATGATAGACCGGAAGCGACTGTTGGAATAGTGTCTACACACTATGGAGAACGTGCCACCGGAGCGAATGACAACGTACTGCTACCCAGGGTGTGTGAACACACGTCAACCATGCAAATGAATGTACGCGTTCGTGGTTATATGTTGCGACATAATCTTTGCAAGAGTTCACGCAATGAACGACCTCGCAGTCCAAGCGTCTTTTGTGGTCACAACATTGCTTCACCTCTGGTACAGAAGCCTCGTTAGACCAGATGAACTGGTTACAAATTTGGAGGTATCTAAAACAAACTGAGTGTGGATGCCTGTCAGTCATCAAATTTGCAATTATTTGTGCCGGAAATAAAATTTTATCCATTAACAAATGCATCACTTATTGACATGTCGTATTAAAATGATGAATTCTCAATCGGTCTCAAGAATTGTCCAGTAAAACACGTCGCTCTATGGTTGTCGATCCAATGTACCCCCACATATTCTGAGTCAAGTTAGAAGCTTTGTTGCCGGCTAGCCAGTCTACCGATGAAAGATAGAGTCATCTCTTCGTTAGGAAGATACTCTTCTTTGCGCATGTGGTATGGTGAACAGGGGGAGGGGGGGGGTAAATATCCATTTGGTGTGTTAACGTATAAATGGAACTTTCGCTTGCCATTTCACCTCGTTCATTCCCTCGATGTTTGAACTACACACCAGACTATCGTTAGTCACCTTTCACTGATCACTTTTCAAGCCTACCTCATTTTTGTGGGTGGTATTTCAGTGTGCGTTAAGATTATCCAAATTGAAGATTCTCACTCTATTGATGTTCAAAAGTTCCCATTCATATCTATACAGCATGTGTCCACGCCGGATTTGTCCATACTTAACCGCGTTGCACTTGACACCAAGTGAAAGATTCAACTTCGCCCTCAGCTTGTAAAATCTGAAGACTTTTCTTCCGTATTACATTTTATGTGTGAAGATTGATTACGGGAAACACTGTGGTTTTCCCTTGAACTTGCAACAAACGTTGATGGTATACTTTGTAACAGTTAACCTTGAAAAACGCAGTTAAGGTAGCTGTCCCCCATCGCAAACGGTACGCAACGATTCATTTTTCTAGTGAACTGCACTATCAGAGAACGTTTATAGGAATCAGTTCATGTTCGGTTTGATCCGCCTTCAATGGATGATTGTATTTCAGTAAGTGAGCCTTCGGAGCAACGTGGTACAAGTTACACTGGTAGTGGTATGCCACGACCTAATATATTTGATCCGAAGCGAGAAGCATCAACATCCCGGTAGTGGAAGCTGGTCATGCAGGTGACAAGAACCACTCCTCAAGCAGTAGTGAATACACGCCAAGTGTGTGAACATTACTCTTACGGAATTCCCAATCATTGTTGGACGGAATTTTCTACACCTTGCGTAACCATTAAAGGGGGTGGGACGGGGTGAGGATGAGCAGTAGAACTCTACTGCTCATGAAATATAACTGTGGAATTACTGAAAGGATTAAGGAACTACGTACGCTGAGCAAGCAAAAGTAGTCAAGCATGTGCAAAGTTTGTTGGTTTTAATACAGCTGTTCATGTTCGATATGTTTCGTATGCTACCTTTCCCAAATAGGACGATAGGCCATCGTTTTGCCACTCGCACTTTTAATTCCCATACTTATTGGTAGTGAAACATAAAACTAGTTATAGTGTTTATCTCATTCGGATAATATACGAATCGTGATGTTCTGACTAAAGAATACTTACCGTTTTATGCTTGATACTGTCTGTCACATGACCTTCCGTTTATTAGACGACGAACTGAGTTTTAGTCAACTGCACCTTTTGTCAAGACAAGTTGATAAAGTATAAGTATCGTCAGACGTCGACATTTTCCGTTTTGATAGACTTTACTGTTGTAGGCATTTGTAGTGTGAATTGAGAAAGTACTGAAAAGTCGGCGCCATTTCGAAGGTGACTCACTGATGATATGAACTGTTTCCTGTTCTAACGGTAAATGTGAAGTGCTTTTCCATAACTGAAAGTACTGTACGCAATCTTATGTACTCACTTGATCACGTCATCCGTTGGCCCGATATTTACCGGGCATTACAAATTTCGGTGAGAGGAGTAGTATATATGTATTGCTAGAATGCCAACAATGTGATATGAGTAAAGCAACATCGTTGTACTAACTTGACTTGCATACATTTCAAGTTTGAGCCAACTTGAAAACACTTGGGGTTCGTCGGACCGTCAGGTGTGCGGAAGCAGACGCCTGGAAACTGGAATGAACAGATACCATCCAAGAAGTCTGGATTGAAACTCCGCGGTGGTACGGTTGTAAACCCTCAACAGAATACGCTGGTTCGTACACGGTAGAGTAATACGGTTGGTAGAAACCAGATTCTCCTCGTAATGATCAGCTCAGAAAATCTTGGTCCCGAAAATAACGCGAATGTCCCCGTTAATTGCTACCAAGACAAACCAAAATACGAGTGCAAAAAGTAACTTTGTTCCGCTTCAACAGCGTGTGTGACAGAGAGGAAATTACAAGGTGTTTATATAGTGCGCAGCGACCTATAAAACATTCTCGAATCAGAAAATCGAAGGACAGACACTAAAACAATAGTTAAGGTCACCAGGCTACCAATGAACATGACGGAATAATGGTCGAACAGGTAAAAGAATAGCGAAGGTTACCTCTCGACTGTTCACCGCATTTTTGCTGATTCTGTTTTGATAAAATCGTTTTCTGGAGGAAGGAGGCTGCTTTGGGCGGAAAAAGACTCCTCCAGCCCAAAAAACGATTTTGTAGATATCTTCATTAAAGACGGAAACCACATTCTGTTTTGGGACGCAACAATTGATTCTGAATGAAGGTGTTCGTATATCTATGAGGTGAGGCCGTTTCGATTTACCACACTGGTCAGCCTTTTTCAAGTGTTTCAAAGTAGCGTTTTTCAGGTTGAATGTCCCGCAATTACTGATGCGTAAAAATGAGTGTTTTCTCTTTCTAACTAGACGGGAAATGCAAAAAAGAAGATGCCCATGCATTGCTGAGAAGGAGTTATCGATGTAGTTGTGAGTGAGTTGGGCGTCACAGTTGCTTGTCGACAGGGGGAAACATCGCGTTCAGTTTAGATGCACATTAAGGCTCCATTTTACTCGTTGAGGGAGGTAGTGATTGCATATGTGAGATGAACCTCAAGGCATGATCACAAGTGTATTGGATAGAAGACAAACTGGAATAAGGGCTTATTTATGGAAAACTATGAAACCACCTCGAAATCCAGTGGATTATTTCGACCGGGGATTCCGTAATTGCTGGTCACATGCAAGTTTAGTTGTTCTGGAAGAAGTTGACATAATCGGGTGAGATTTCGAAGCTGCACAAGAGCGGTAAAATGAACGATAGACTATTACCTTAGTTATCGTTCGGTATGGTACGTGCCTTTAACCGACTCGTCCTGCTCATCCTAACCACGGCTACTTGTCTGACCTTGTTGCCACAAATATGTTTCATGTGACGATGGATCGTGATTCGAATTCACATCAGACCGTTACACTAACACTCTGAAATGCATGCGACAGTTCTAAACAGAACAAGTTGTAAAGTACACCGTTACGCAAACAAAAGGTAGCGATCAAAATGGCTACATGCTGGATAGTGGATAAGCAACACAGATAGCATTGACCTGCAGTCAGTTTTCAAGGATGGAGCATAGTTGGAGCACCGTCTGTTGAATGACAGTCAGTTGATGATTGGTTCTAAGATTGAGTAGTTATAGGTAGGCAGCGCTTGTTACTGGTTATTTCTTAACATGCTGAAACAATGTCCAGTGTAAGGCGTACAATCGTACATGGAGTTCCATCGGGCATATAGACATGACGTCTTTTATCGAGCAGTAATCCGTCGGCTATTGAAATACAATTTCGCCTTGTTTTTACACTTGTGAACGTGTAACACTGGGAACTGTGGACTTTGAATAGCCTTAGAAGTCGTAGTTGAATTGACACCTTCCACACAAGTAATAAGAAGCCCCCGTACTGGTTGTAGTAAGCAATTACTATTCATGAAACGAGAAGCAGAATTTATGGATTACAACAGTATTAAAGAAATCACGGCATGTCATTGGCCGATCGTATTGGCACACACACATTCACAAACTGTAAGTTGATTGGTGCAATACAGGACAAAGAAATTAACGAATAACGGAAAGCGTAACATTAAGACTATTCGTCCAATCTTGATGCGGAATCTTTAACGCGACGTTTGAATTGGTTCCCTGTTAGATCTTCTATCGTGTCAGGGTTTGGATAAGCGGTGAATCGATTGGGTTTTCACCACAAAACGTTACGGTAAGGGATGGTGTATAATTGAACTTCACGTTACAGATAAGCTGACCAGCTAGTGTCAGGCGTTTTTCATTGCAGTAAAAGCCTTGACACGTCTCATCAAAGTTCGATTGTCATACCGGTTTTGAACACTGTTTATATCATTGATTATTGGTGTCTGTTAATGGGTTAATTTAAATTTGCGAGTTTGCATCTATGCGCACTTTATGGAGGTTTAAAAAGTGGACCTAAACGAACCTTTCCAGTACATATTTTGCCGTCGTTATTCTCCCGTATCGGCCACCTTGTTTTTAACCGGTAGCTCAGAAGTCACTATGCCATTGTAGATAATGCATACTTAAATAGCCGTACATTTTGGGCAATCAACTACCGGCCGTTTAGGAAAATTCGACGTTGATCTCGTAGCTGTATTCGTAACTGGCGTAGCACGCTTACCGTTACCGCACGTGGTGAGATCGTGTTAGTGAATGCACCAAAATTTGACACTATTGCCAGCTACTTGTGAGTAGTCTGAATTATCATCCGATAAACATGATCTGCGGCAATATAGCATGCAGTGAGCTTGGTACAAAGCTCGATGACCGGTTGCGTAATCTGTAGTGAGAACTGGATGAATAAGGTGCCAAGCGAATTGTTTGGGTTAGCAACTAACATAGAGACTCACAGTAGACTATTCTCGTTTCTCACACCGCTCTGTCTCCAAACAATTTGTTTTCTGTCCGATTTTCAGCTGTTTACAAAACTCACCATGGTCGAGCGGTGCTGCACTCAGACAAAACGTCGTCTCTCTAAGAGTACTCTCAACACTCCTCTTAGCTTGCCGAAACTGAAGGTAAACGATGGTGGTCGTCCGGACGAGGATACGATCGCCTACAGCAGAGATCTTCTCAAACAGTTAGTTCGCTGCTTGTACAATCGTGCTCAGATGCGTGACAGTGTTGGACGAACGTGTGAACAAGCAGAAAAATTACGAGATCTAATTAGTACAATGTAAGTCTCTATTTAACAATGGATATGCTATGATAAAGTGCAAAGTTTGGTGAGTCAAAATGCATTATACTTGATTTCTGTCTGTCTCACGGAACACTAGTCTTTTACGTCCGTGAGCCTGACCATATAATACTGCGAAGCTGGTTATGACTATAAAGCCGTAGATCGTTTCCCATTTGATGTAGATGAGAACAGCATTAGGTTTCTAGTGTGCTAATATTACCGTTTACAGTTTATGTGTCCCTCTACTCAAGCGAGTCGTTTTCTCTCACTTTCTTTATCTAGTTTACTAAATGGAGCAAACTTTTGTCAAAGAGAGCAGAATCACGTATCAGCAGTGTTTATCAGGTTACGGCTGTCAAAAACTCAGCTCAGGCCGCAAATATAACTGCTAGTTAGCCAGTTAGAAATATATGACACTTCACATCGAACGGTTGCGGCAGACATGCTAGATTCAGTCTTGGTACGTACGTTGAAGGAATACACTAACTGGCGCCTTTCCAGAACTACCAGCACCGAAATGCATGAATCAACAGTCCCTATTGTTGTCTTACCTAATTCTAGCAGTACTGTTGCAACCGAGTGCCGTAAACCTGGTTCAATCTAGATTGTTCATTGCAAGCAAGAAAAGACAGAGCGACGAGGAATGAGTGACGCAATTTTTGCCTATGACGAAGAACAGATAAGCAATTAAAGAGACGCTCCATTGGACAAAATTTAGTGTGTATATTCTTATGCTGTGTTGAAATCAGAATTCACTACCGGGGAGGAGAACTGTAAAGTGTTATTCGGCCAGACAAACTCTGTATCGGCTTGAGAGGGAATAGGCAAGAATGTATTGATATCACAGGATGTTCTTGAGGTTAACTGAGTCACCTCGTATACTCAACTGTGAAATGCATAAGAAAGGAGCCGGATGCTGGGTTCATAGGTTCATGGGTTGTTACATGAGGGAGAAAGATCTTTGCTCGTGCGTTCCTTTCTCTGTGATGGTGGGTGAGAAATTGTGTTGAGTTGTTTAAGGGGTAAGGAAAAGTGAGTGGAAATAAATAAACGGTAAATTCAATGAAGCCACTGACTGCAATCATTTCAACAACATTTCGGCAGATATGCATAGTTGGTGACCTGTGAGACTGGGCTACTACGGAGGTTAGGAAACTTGCATTGCAGGTTGTATCTCACATGTGTGCCCATCGATGAATGTTTTAGAACTCCCAACCGATTCATTCGTGAGGTGCGTAACGCATTTCAGTGTGAACAAAACAGTGGAACATTTCTGCTTGCAAAGTGACCTGGATGTTCCATTACTCATTTTCAATGAGTAACCTTCTGAATGTTCATCCTGGTTTAGTAGGGGGAGGTGTGCCAGCAGATGTCAGGGGTATAGAGTATTTTGTAGGTCAAAATTTGGTCTCCCCTGAGATGCCTGTAATTCATTAAGAACTGACCTAATTCTGAAACTGAGTTCCATTTATCTCGTTCATCAGAACAGCAAGAAGATACATTGCGAGACGCAAGCATTTCGTTTATTCTCATCAATCGGTTACATAAAATATTCGGTTATATAGGTTAGCTGGCAGCGTCAAGACCTAATTCTGCTAAGCTTTCCGGGTTGTCGTTCTCCTGACCCCCTATACTCCTTCTAGTGGTCAGTCTCTGAATACTGTCGATGGATGTTAGGTCGTTTTTGAGAGAAGGATGACAGACCTGCATGTTTGTTTCCACGTGTGAGTGGGTTAGAAAAAATGAACATAGTGGGAAACGTTTCAGAGTGGTAGGTTCAGGGTTATTTATGCTTTTCCAGCCATGGCAACACAATTTGTAGACAAATGTTTTTCCCATTGTGCTTCATAGGCCTCTTCACATGCTGATATGAACAGCTTTGTCTCGCCAAAGTACTAGCCAGTATACTTTCAACGGTGAACGTGCATGACGTTACACTTGTTGACATTGAACAAGTTTTTTTCTGTGAACCACTATTTTGAGTAGTCTAGCTCGTTTTGTAAGGTTGCCACATCTTCCGGACGCTCTGGAACTCGCCGGAGTTTTGTGTCATTGGCGTAGAACAACACCGGTGATTTGAACATACTGGGTAGTTTGAGAACGAAGAGAATGACTAACAAGGGTCCTAAGATTTATCTTTGTAGAACGCCGCTGTTGGCCGAGAATCACTCTGAGAGATTTCCAGTTACCTTAACTTTGGACTTACGTTCGGCCAGATAACCCTCAAGTCACGTGAGTAAGCGCCCATCATAGCTATAATTGTTGGGCTTCTGTAGGATGATCAATGACCAACTCTGTCAAGAACTTTAGGGAAGTCAAGTGAAACCATATCTAGGCACAGTGCTGTGTTGACAGCTTTCGCTCAAACGTTACAAGCAATCAACTGGTTTGTGACGCATGAGTACCCCTACAAAAGCCATGTTGCTTTTTGGTGATGAGTTCGTGGTTTTCAACCTTGACTCGGAGAATCATCTAGTAAACTATCCATTACTTCGGAGACCACTGAAAACAACATTAATGGTCGATAGTTTGCTGGGTGATCTCTGCATCCACTTTTAAAGATAGATGTGTTTGTGAACTGTGTATAAGCTTTTGGTGGACAGCCAGTTGAGAGGGAGCGGTTAAAAATCATTCTTGGCGATTCTGTCATTTCGGTGACGTAGTTTTTCAAGGCAACAGGTGAAATGAAGTCTGCGCTAGGTGATTTGTGACTTATTGTATTCTTTAGCCTGACTCTGACTTGTGACACTGAAATTTGAGATAATTCAATCAAGTTGTTGCTTATGTGCTCAAAGGTCCTTTGGGAATGTTGGCTACCGTTGCATTTGTACTGATAAATCCACCAGAGGTTAGCAGTTGTGAAATATCAACTTCACTCTTTGTGCGTTCTGTAATTTCATTGAAGAAAACCTCAGGATCACGTAGCTAGTAAAACCGGTCCCCTCTGATATCAGCCGTGGTACGATTGCGTCATATGACCTATTCGGCAAACACAAGTTTGGCCCGTTCCAGTTGATGCTCGCTCCAGGCTAAACGTTTCAGTGTAATAAACACGTTTGTTTCTACGCCGTAGGCGTCTAGGTTTTCTACCAGGCCAAGGACACCGTACTGGAGCGTGTTTGTTAATGGCATCGGATATTTCCTCAGCGACGAGCTTCCAGTGAGCATAAGGTCCAGTTTAGTTGGGGCGCCAGGCCATTCGACCTTGCTAAACTGTGTCTTCATTCCTGCCAAATTTGCCTTGTGATAGGCCTTTAGATCCGTATTCTGGGGAATATGTAGCTTAATTCACTTATTCTATGATCACCGCGCCCAAGTGGAGGTGTGAAATTTAGAGTGCTTATCATGTCAACCTCGTTGATAAGAATGTAATCAAGACAAGATGGCGCCTGGTCCACCCGTATGGTTCTGAACATGCTGAAACAGTCCAGCTTCCATTATTGCCTCGATGAAACCCTCAGGATAGGAAGAAGTTGCAGTGTTGACTAAATGGTTCTCGAAGCCTAGCTCCGGATGATTACAATCCCCCTTACCAACGTTAGAGCATAAACTAAAGGGGATATTCTAAGCATAGCGTTGTGCAAGACCGCGTCAGTATTCTTGTGCTCAAAGGGGGTCTGTAAATCACACTACTCAAGTAAACGAATTTTTGAGTGACCCTCAGTACTTGTTGCACTGATTCCGGAAGATCCACTACCGCCCAACACTAATACTTAAGATCTTTAGGTACGACCCCACAGAAAAGGCTAAATCACCTCGTTTACTGATTTTTCTTACCACTGCAAAACACTGTCATGCCACGACTGAACGATTTGTCATTCGGCACTTCTTTACACCAGGTCTCCATGCCGCTTACCATAAGTGGGTTTCATCGGGAACGGAGGTCATGAAGCTCGTTCAGTTTATTAGGGAGTGAAGCCGTGTTGGTGTGGAAACAGTGTCAGTAAGCAGTTTTACTGTCTGCGGACAGACGATTCCTCTCAAGGACATTCATCGAGTGAGAAGAGATGAGTCGGTATGTTATGGTGTACATTGAGGTCACCACTCATAATTGAAATGACAGCAAGTCGGGATGTTTCTTAACTCCCGGGGTGAGTTTTGCATCTGCATGAGGGCCATCTGGGAGATAATATTGGGGGCAATAATACTGGATTTTGTGGTAATATATAGTTGTCTCCACTCCGAATAGATGTTTCTTGATCACTTAGAGTGATATCCTAACCCAATAGACAACTGTGCGTGGGCTGCAGGTCAAGCTGCATACGCCTGCTTCGTGATTTCTTCTGTGAGGAAGGTTATTCTTGGAAATCGAGGACCACTTGTCGAGGCTAATTACGTGGGCCGGAGCAGACGATTTACGCCGGTGACTGTTAGATCAGATAGGCCCATGGGTAACTTTAGGAATTGTCACTGGTCTGTATCTGCACTGTTTGGATGACTGGATCAGCGCTTTCGGTGACAGGCACATTGTGTGTAATAATACTTCTGTGTCTACATTTAACTGTTTGAGTCTCACATAGCGATTGTAGGCGTGTGTAAATGTCTCGATCAGGGCGTATTCTAATTGGATTCTCACTCCTGTTGTGCTTGACTTGTTTCAACACCATTAGCTTCTCAAAATCAGCTACGGTATGAAGAGTATTCCGCGACAGACGAACGTACTTAGAGTGCGAACATTTTTTTGCCTCTGAATTCCGTCTAGGGAGATACCGGGAAAACCCACTGTCTAGAACATCTTGAAAAAATATTTTGAAAATCCAATCTCCTAGCATCACTGAACTACCACAAGTAGATTGAACACAATTATAGACCGATACACAAGCATGTGTGAGGTTAGTAGTAATGCCCCGGGTGTACTGGTGCTTTGTCTACGGGGTTTTCTTCACAGTATCCGTCAACGTGAAGAAGCTGGATTTTTCCCGGCTTCTTTTCGTTCACCTTGACTAGGCGGCTCGACCGTAGTGGCGTGGATGTCTTAGGTTTCAAGTCAGTTGGTTGTAAACGATTGCCTGATTGACAGTGGCTAACAGAAGATGGGTTATTATTCTGGCCCGCACAATGAATCCCAGGGCCAGCGGGTTTACCAGCTAGTGTCACATTAGCTGGGGGGGGGTATGATTCGTGCCATTAAAATAGATAATGTAAATCAGCTTCTGAAGTCTGTTAGTCGTTTCTTCGGTTTGGCTTCACTTGTAATTTTCTTCTTACTAAGAGTTGCGTTCGCAGGTTCAGCAAGGCAAGGTGGACTATGCGATGCATCATTGGTGAGGTGACTGATGTGGTGCTTACTGAGTAAACAGGCTTTGTAACATGCTATGGCCTTCTTCTGAGATCACGACAACTATACAGGTTGAGCACACCTACCTTAGATTTTCAGTTGGATCTTCTTCTAAAATCTTGAAGATTAAAGGCAGAACCACTCCATATGTTGAATGGGCTTAACGTTTGCACAGAAAACAGGTTGGAATCCTACCGTTTCTGCAGAGTTCCTCGTCACCGACTGCACACCTCAAAGGTATGATCGATTAAGCGATCACTATTCTGTAATAATGAGTTCAGATGTGGAAGGAATGTGTTTGATCTGTTGTTACTGATTTGATATGACTTTGCCTCATAAGAAAATAGGTTGTTATGCCTATGGGTCGGTTCACTCTGTTCCAGCATGGACTGTGCCATCAAGTTCCATAGGTAACAAGCTCGGTTGCAAATGTTGCCAGTCACCTGAACACGGCTTTCTGGCTACGTCAGTGTTTTCTTTTGCCGTCGATATACTGTTCCCTTTCGCTGATCATTTCTTAATATGTCACCATTGACAGCCCGCATCTTTTCGAATGACATTATCATGAAAATTGATTTTTAGGTCGAGTGGAAAAATAGTTTTTACTGCAAATGCGTTACTTATTGACTAGTGTTGAATTCACGGAGCATGTCATTCTGGTTTCGTAACATGATGCTCTAACAGACAGTCATACTGTTATCGAATTAGCTCATCAATTTTATTCCGTGCCAACTTATTGACCACCTTGTTGTCACAAGAGCACTCAGTAGCCTGATCGACGGAGTCAGTAGATTATTTGTGCCGATGGTAGTTGTCTTCGTCTTTAGTCAGTCAGTCATGACTGTGACTTCAGTCCTCACCTGGTTGTGCAAACCTCTCAATCTGTACGTTCTATGCAATAACAAGTCTCTCAGCTCGCTTGTTAAAGGCCATAGCTGTTAACACATGTTATCGGTCGAATTCAGCCCCAGATAGTAAGTATAGGAACGGAGCAACAGATTTCTATGGTCTAATTCATGGAGTTAGATAGCTTGATGGTCATGTGATCCGAGTCTTTGTAGTGGTTGCTTTACACGCAATGATTATTTTGAACAACGTTATTGTAACACTGACAACAGAAATGGTTAACTGAATTTGTGAGGCCAACGCATGTTGCGTAACTAGAAACAATTTGGTTCACGAAACAGTGTTTCCAGTTATCTTTAAAAATGCACACTCTCTGTAGCACCCTGAATGCAATCGATATTTTGATTCTAATCTGCACACCTTTTGAGCTATTTGTAAAGTAAGTTCAACATCACTCACGGTAATTACACAAACGTCTGGTATTTCTGCCTAGCTATCATTTGCCTGTGTAACTCTGATAAAAGCATCCCTGGTAGTGCACTAAAGGCTGGAGCGGGGAGGGAATTTACTTCATTGATCCCTGTGTACCGAATTGAACGTGTGACGTATCAACTACCGAATTACAAACGAGACCAGGACGACTGTTAGCACCTGGGTGGAAGAGGATTCATGTGGTAAAGCAGTGAGAGTTGATTCAGCGGTTACATATTTCTCCCCTCCCCATCTGTCGGATGTGGCAGTTAAAATGGTTCAGTTTGTGCTGCACAATCACCACTATAATGTCATCTGAAATCCCTGTTGACACAGTACGGTTTTATGCGAGCTCAGATATTGTTAGGGCGCCCAAACCTAGATCGCAGAACGCTTAGTGTTCTCAAGGAAAGTGTCTAGTTCAGGTTTCTGTAGTACAAGGTGGTGGATAGACGGTGGGGGGCTTCAGTAAAACATTTTTTTCCTCTGAATGTGATGCTATCTTTTCTCTAATTTTCAACTTGGAAAATCAGAAGATCGTAGTTTATCAAGTCATTGGTCTTCATGGCTAACTCTCCGTATGTTTCCTTAACTTCGTTGCTTATCGCATCAAAATCCAATATCTTCCAACTGAACAGAATTATTTATCCCTAACTAGTTTCCCTCTACAATCGTTCGGGCCTAATCACCGTTTAATCTGGGACTCAGTCACTTCCGTGCACAATAAACCCAGACTTTCTACTCTGTCGCTGTCTGTAACTTCTCTGCAAAATGTTTTTTTGGTCTGTCTTATGTGAATCACCATTGGTTGTTGCTACACAAATAAGATCCTAACAAGCGTAGATGTTTTCCCACGGGTTTGACTTGATATTCTCCTCATTTCCGGTCTGTAATGGTCACCGGTGTTAACGACACAACCACCTTCTCTGTCCTCGAACTGTATGCCTTTCTCTGGACTGTTTTTTGTAGGTCAGGGCATGTGAACGAAATACGGTCTGTGACCCATCAGCTGAATGTCGCCATACCCACCCTAACTGGATTCCACATGGACGAGCTAACCGAGGCTGTGATTGAACTCGAATCGATGGCCAATGAGGACAGGTCAGAACGTTCTCACTCCGTCTCGGCATATAAAAATAGCAACAATATTGGATTTACACAACATATCAAGGTCAGTTTTAAAAATCGATTCGGCCATTTTGTGAGGTCAGTTCAGAGGTAACATTTCGCATTCACACAGTTGTGTTTCCTTAACCAGAAGGGGAACATTATTGAATTCGTTCCACAGTTGCTTGTAGAAACAATTGGCGATTGAAAAAATTGTGTTCTCCAAAGTATAACAGAAAAATCGTGGATGCGGGCACATAAATATTTATAAATGATCTTGGTAAAAGTGCGAACATAGGTTCGGAGATATCGGTGTAAAAAGAACGACTGAACCCAGACGAAACTGTTGTTGGTTTGAAAGCAACATATCTGTTGAGTCAGAGGTGCGGGTGATCCAACTCGGCGGAATACACCGACGAGGCGGCAAGGTACGTCCAAAAACCCACAGCGGGCGGGACAGAATGTGCGTCCGGATGAGTCATCGCTCAACTGGATCGGACTAACGGACGAGAAATGTCAGGCAAAATGGGCTGGATAGCTAGACCGGAGGCACGATTGTTCTAACTTCTGGAAGAATATCTCGACGTGGTCATAGACTACGGCCAGAGACCCTAGTGGATGGATTGTGAGCAGCATGAGCGATCGGACAAGCCATCGCCCAACGAGATCGGCCCAACGGACGAGGTGTGGCAGGTGAAAAACGCCCTGACAGAAAGCATCGAACACACGTAGACCGGCGTGGGAGTGGATACCGGGGCTGTTGTGGGCCGGACTTATGGTTCATAAACACCAGCGCACGCGTAGCATGGTGACTAGCATGTTGGACAAAAAGACTGTTTTATTGTGTGCCTTTTCGCTACATAGGGAATAGCTATACGGTTAAATGAGTGTCTTAAAGATCTGGGTAAAAGTGTTAAATATTTGACTAGGAAATCGACGCAAATTACAGGAGAGCAGTTCCACCAAAGTGAGAACACGAATGTAGTCGCAAGAAGGAGCAGTTCAGATGCAAAGCCTAAAATATGTCTGCTAATTTTAGTAAAATCATTCACATATAGAGATACAACATCAACTTGTGTTTCAAGGGATCTATGATGGACCTTGTTTTCCACTTACAGTTAGAGACAGTAGTGAACAATTGCTGGTGTTTCGTTTCTTTAAAAAAAAGTACTGAAATATCACACATTCACACTGGTTGAGCAATAAGAGTCATATGCTGTTTCAGGCAGTCAGTTCAGGATGACTATTCTCCAAGAATCAGCTTAGAAGGGTATCTCAAAAGGTCGGACTCCAAAGACGTCCTGACGACGAAGAGCCGTTTGATTCCAAAACAACGAAACAATTCAGTATAAAGATTCCCGATCACAAGCACTGGAATGAGATTACCAGCTGTGATAGTGTTGTGTAGCATTCTCCTTCGTTTGTGAATAGTACGACGTGTACACTAGGGAACTGAAGGGCATGTCTCAATTCCAGACAAACAAGGAATCAGAGGAGACAGTTGGAACTGTATGTATGCACTGTGTGGACCTGTGACCAAGACGAATGGCGATGCACTGCTGCTCAGTGGGTGTGGATGATGCACGTCAGTCATACAAATTAGTGTTATAGTTCAACGTTCCATGTTTTCACATGAAACTTTCCAGGCCAAGCTTTTTTGGCGACCACAACAGTGGTACTGGTGATTTTATCAGATTATGTAGCGAAATGTGAAAATTAAGCCAGTAACTTTGATAACGTCGAGACATTCCAACTTACATAGACAATCCACCCTCATCGACGGTTTCGGGTTTATCACATGAATGGCATGGCTCAGTCTAGGTTTGTTGGACCTGCCGTAACGAATACTTAGTTTACTTAATACCCTACCGACTTCGGCGAGTGACTGTTGAGACCTAGAAGATTTGCGGAGAACTAGGCACACCTATCGTCGGATCGAAAGCAGTCTTGTGTTTACACACCCATTTAAACACGCGTTCCAAATCGTACCAGATGAGACAAGCAGCAAACTACCCAATTACGTGTGCAGGCACTTACTGACTCGTCAATTGGTTATTGATCATTTGCCTTTAGTTATTCATCGCTGTATCATCGAAACAATCAACACACACGGCACTTGATGGCTTGCCAACTCGTGATCTCCTTACCCGAATGGAGCGATTTAACAGTTGGCAACCGGAATGGCTGGAACAATGATGCAGCATCATCAGCAAGCTGTTTTGGAACAACAGCGAACGAATGCTAAAATTTTCTAGCCACTCATAACACAACCGCCCTGACTGCGTTACATGCAACCGCCATTCCGGAACCGAAACTGAGTTCAATTATGAACCGGAAAACAGTGTGACATTTCTGTCCTGGTATTAGCGTCATGAAGACATTATCTTGGTCGATGCAGCCCCGCTGGACTAACCAAAGTGCGCATGCTGATGCAGAAACTAGGTACAGCTGAACATGAACATCATTGTAACTATATTACTCCGCAAAGTCTCGATTTCACTCTGAGGGATACTGCTTCAAAACTTTATTTCATTTATGATGAAAGGACATCTGTGTTTAACATCCAATACAGTTGCTTGAAGATTTCTCGATACGCTACAGAAGATGTCGTAACGTATGCTGGGTATAGCAAACCGATAGCGTAAACTCATCCAAATAACATATATCTCAGATTCACAATTCAAGCCCTGATGTTCGTCACCGGGCTGACATTTCCAGAGAAATTCCGATATACGAACGCGTCTTTTGGTGAAACTGGATTCCTCCATAAAATTTCCGGTCCAGGACTTAACGGCGGAGTACAGGTGCCGAGTGAATCGTAAATATGATTCACAAATGTTACAATCGACTTCCTACCCCACTGACAGCAACAATTGACCGAGTTAGTAGGACCAACCGTCCATCGTATGAAACGTTAAGCACTTTTGTGCCGTTTGAGTGGACTAGTCAGAACACAAAAATCACGATATGAATTTATTTCGCACACTCTAACACGAAAACAAAACTGACAAGGCTTGAGTGAAACGATTAAATGTACAAATCGGGCTGGATCGTGATTCGTACTCACGGCTAAACCCACGGTAAACAGAGGTTCTGTGTGCACGAAAACAACTAACTGTGAGGGAATTCCTTAACAGCCTTTCAATTTACCCCCAAGTTACTTGGCATTCACTTCAAAACGTTTGAAGTCGGACTGAAGATTAGATCATGTGTGAACTGAATACCTTTACGCTTCTCCATCATGGTCAGAAACTGTTTAAGCAACTGAAATTCAATTGCGTTGGGTAGCCATTTGACGTTTCTCTTGGTGACCAATTTCGACGCACGTGTTGGATATCGGATTCGATTTTGAAGGTGATGGACCTACTTTAGTATCGTTAACATGGAGTTATTTCTGAATGCAGTTCACACACAACGATTCAACGAGGCTTAGCTTGAGGTCGACAAGCGTTTATTTTATAGACAGGAGGAGAGCCGAAATGTGAATTCACATCGGAACAACTTTTCATTACTGGTGAGCTAAACTTGAGTCTGGCATTTCCTTTCAGGGGTAATTGACTGAACACTACTTGCGAATTTCTTGGCTTATGAGTGGCAGTCAAATGACATCCCAGTGCTTGCTATCCATTGTGATTTCAACACTATTTCATTCGATTTAAGTGAATGTGAAACAGTTCATTCCCTTCAGAAGCTTAAACAAAACCGTTAGAACACGAAAACTGGTAGATGCAAGCATTTCGTATTGAATCTTCAGTACTTGAATCGGCTTCTCATATCTAACAGTTAGGGGGTGGATGGGATGACTAGTTGATCGGTGGGTTAAGAAAGGTTACTAGGTCCAGGGCAGGGTCAGGCTCACGAACAATTGTTTTTGAATACACAGAGCCGGCTTCAGTCGATTGATTGCAACAGCCTCAGTAAACCGCAAGAATTTTGAACTGGGACAACGTAATACGACTCTGGCCGATAGCGTGACCAGTGCTCAGGACGTGTCTTGCGACTGCGGACGTTGGTTGCTTGCGTGTTTCAACGACCTTGTTGTTCTTCTGTAATACAGAGTTCTGCACCCATTTGGGCAAACGTTTCTTCACTCTGGAGATCAAACACCTCTCTGCCTAGGTAACTTTCTTTGCAGTTACATATAAATTGGTAGATACAGTGTGAGATGCCGCGGACAGGCTGATCTCCTTTGATTGAAGGAACAGGCAGTTTCTGGGTTCGAGTTGAGACACAAAGTTCGGCTGCGTTGAATGTCCGTCTAATCAAATTCATTAATCTTTGTGTTGTTTGGTGCATGCTCTAATCATTTTTAAAAGGTGTTCCTATATAAAGCCTCCTTTTTCACAGTGATCACCTGTTGGGATGACGGTTTCTGTCTACTGTGTCTTTCTATGAAACGTTTTGGATAGCCATGGATGTGATTAAGTCAAATTCCTTCGCAAGACTATCCTGTGTACAGACTCGTCTTGCTTGTGTGAATAATGCATTCACTAGTTCGCATTTGTGATGGACCGGTATGAAACCACCAAAGTTCAGGTGTTGACCGGACCACGTGGAATTCCTATAGACACCTCTTTTGATAGGGCCATCTTCCCGGCGACTACTGAGTATGTCTAGAAGCGACAAACATTTGTCGGTCTCAAATTTGCACGTTACTTTCGGGTTGGGATGACAACTATTCAACCGCTGCACTGGGTTATCTGTGAGTTGTTTGGACCTACTGAATACTAGTGCGGCATCGACGTAGCGTTTGTAGTATGACAGACTCGTTATGTCTGTGGCTAACTCCTACTCAATCCTTAACATGAAAAATTCTGCTAAGATGGGCCCTAGTGGACTTCCCATGGTTACCCTGTCTGGTTGGCGGTAGCACCGATCCAGAGACCAGAAGCTGATGTTTTCAGTACACCACAACAAGATTTCACTCCGAATATCACTAGTCAGAAGCAAAGTACTGTGGCTCATTTCAGCTGATTCACAAATATAATCGTCTCGTGTAGCGGGACATTCGTGAACATTGACTGAACGTCTGTGGAACATATCCACTCATTAGTGAGATTGATTTTGTCCAAGTCACTGATCAGTTCAGACGGATGAATGTGAATATGTAATTTTGCTCATGTGGCCAACCTCTTGGATATGCTAGCGCGTTTCGGAAATAGGTTATTATCTGGTGCTGAAGGGGTTTGTAATTTATGACATTTTTAGATTTGGAAGTTAATCGTCAACTTCAGTCAATCAATAACTTCGACTTGCTAAGCTCGAAAATTTCAAGACTTCTGCATAATACCTGGATCTCTGTGTAATGGCGAGAGATTTTGCTGTGATCATCTTTACCCACAGTTCACAACTGCCTGTTCATTGCTCAACTATCTCGAAAGAGTGCTGGTGATCTAACCGCCAGACAATATCCATCTGTGGCTAAATAAAATTCAGTGCTTCGCTCTACGTTGACCGCTAACGGGAAATGCTAACCATGTTTCCAGTCCATTAGGAGGAAGAGGTGTTGTCAATTCGGTAAATCTACTTCGTTTGTTAGCGGCCCGTTGAACCGAGCATATCATTTTGTGAAATTCTCAAGAGTAACACACATGACTTCCAGCTATAGTCTCCGTATTCGTGGTTATGTTAAAGACTCCAAACAATTACTGAGCTTGTAGGAGAGAGACGCCGGAGGGGGCTGACGACCTTGTATAACGTTTGCCATTTAGTTTGTACGTCAAGCAACTGTACTGAATAGTTATACCACTTGCCTGGATGTCCACCGTTAGCTACTGACTTCTCGCAAAATCTCGTGTATCACTTTTCTTGTTTATTGAACGAATTAAATGTGCCCTGCTATCCACACCGCTTCATCTACAGTCTCCTGAGAATTCCCCATTAGTTCTACTGTCTTTTCTTGTGTGATAACTAGCACCATTGTTTGAAGTAATCTATATTTGCAGCCAGCCGTGCAGTCAGATTACACGATTTGAAAACAATCTTATGCATTGTAATGATTTGCATTTTGAATGTCATGATAAACAGGATGAAATGAACAAACAGGTTACAACTGTGGTCGGAGGATAGGAATGGATGTGAGAAAAATTGGAAACGGTCCGAGTCAATGAACGCGATAGCAGCAAACGTAGATTTTAAGTTGGCCGATATCCCGTGAGGTTTTTCTTCACAGAGGGCTCACTCCATCGGTTTAACCGAATTGCTTGTACCTATCTCAGTCTCAATAGGTGTTCTCTCATTGCCACAAGACCGGGATGAAAATCGTGCGGTTGCCGTGAAAATGGTCCTGCCTGGGGCTTGTTTTCGAATAATGGGAGCAACGTGCTGTCAACTTTGTGTAATATAACTTCCTAGTGCGTTCGACACATCTTATTGCAAAAAAATCCTGAGGTCCGAAGTTCATATGCGTTGTGGATTTTGCTGAAAAGCTCCCCTGCCGGTGTGCACTGTACAATTTTGGATGTCAACTTTTGACATTTTGGAAAACATTTATCCTGGCATATCGATCTGACAACTTTTTGGTGCATCTTACCTTACTAGTTAGGTCATTATTAATCAATTACTTGTTTAGAAAAGCCTCTCTCAGTGCGTTTTGTGTTCCTCCAAATGATATGTCCTTCGCACAGTTATCTTGGCCCGATCGGATGACTAATGCGTCAGTGACATGACGCAACTGTTACGTTCGTTCCGGTGTGACGTTGTCGTTTCAGTCCAGATTTACGCAAACAAAACCAAATGATGGTTGCTGTTACCTTCAAAGTTTTTATTGGTTTTCCCACCCACTTTTTGGATCACGTTGGTTTATCCTCTCAGACAAATGTTGTTGTTTTTGGGACCTGACAAAGTTTTTCATCCACTACTTTTCTACTCGATTTTACGTAGCAAACTGTTTCTAACTACAATGAGTGAGATGTTTTTGTCTTGAACATTACAACTGTGAAGTTCTTTTTTTGATTGTGCGATCTCAACTTTTCCACATTATTTCCCTGCTTCCTCAATTGCATAGGATCGGTTCCGCTCTCATCTGTTGTTCAACTGCTACAGATGAGACCAGATACTGCCAAACTCTTCATCAGAGTGGAAAGTATACACATGATGATGCGATATATTAGTATATTGTTTACCGCCATCGGTCGGAACCATAAAATGCAGACTGTATATGTTGGAGAAGTTACGAAAAACAGTGACTAGCCGGGTATACAATCATACCAAATATAATGTAATAAGCACCTAGGTAAACTGATAGGCTACCCTATCTGTTTTTCTGCGCACATCATCGGCCGGTGAGTTTGGCTCACCATAGTTTCAGTAAAGGCCGGTAACTTTGAGTTTTGACCAATTAACACTGTTTTGAATGAGCCAATTAAGTCAATTAGGTGACCAGTTATCAATGGGTGTCTAACACTCAACGGGATTTCGGACTACGAGCCCATCAGCCTAAGATTTTTACACTACTGGTTGTACTGACCATTTTGAGAGGTGTTTTGCTACTCGCTGGAACAGTGATCGGTCTGTTTTCCGTGTATAAACCACAACACATCTGCAAGAGAACGAGTACACAACATAGTTGACCGAATAATTCGATGAACTGCAGTCATGAATAAGGAGAGCTGATCCTATATTGGTTTGAACTAAACGCAAATTCGCAGCACCATACTTTCGATCTAGAGAAGACTTCAGTTTATGCATGATACGGTTCACTAGCCGGTCTACTTTGAACTAAAAACAGGAATAAATCCTTCTTCGTAGCCATCCAAATGGGTTCTCTGTTCTTGTTCATCATTATACAGGCAGGGACAAACTATCGGGTTGCCATGTTCCGGATTACGTAATACTTCATGTATATGTAGGCATTTCTGATCACTGTTTCTCTCTATTTTTTTGGTATGAGTAAACAAAACGTCAGTATGTCACAGCATGTCTTCTTTCCGCTCCGATTAACTGGCTACAGCGAACTGAGTGTTTTAACTGTGCTCTCTGTTACGACAAGACACTACCAACTAGTGTATGTTGAGTTCCAAAAATTTACATACAGACTTCGAACAATATATTATTACACAGGAGAGAGGACTTCCTACCGTTACCTTCTCAAGTTCATGGCTGAGAGACGATGTTTGTTCTGTCTGCTGAGCCCCTCAATTCCAGCCCACCCTGAGGGAACCCGTCGGCTATAATCTCATTTTGTTTCATGCTACCTGTGTGTTCAGAGGTTTGCATACTCAAATCACAGTATTTTGCCAAAGTTGTTTAATTAGGTATAATAATTTTTTTGTGGATTAACAGCATGCTGGTCGACGGCTAATGGAACTGGAAACCTGTTTGGAACATGCTTGTGAGACTGCACGGGTTCTGTTGCTTTTCGGTCGGGGTTCAAAATTTTGGAAACATCTTCCAAATGATATCAGCCTGTCCGCTAGTGAAAGAGCGATTGGTCTTGAAAATGCATATGAAGATTCCTTCATATGTGCACAACTGAGAGCAGCGTGGACTCGTTTGGCTCAACTGGGAGACCGACTTGGTCGCATACAAGCAGGGTATGTGAAAATAGGAGTATCTTTTTTAAACTGTGTGTTGTGTATACCCGTCTGAACAGATCTACGCAGGAAATGAACGAGATAAATGCACAAGGGAAAACCATGAAAATGAGTTTGATAAACACAAACCTCAGCGTGTCAGCCACCAAAAAAGTTGTGATCACATAGTTAGGACGAACGAGTTATAACTTGGTCTCCACCAAATGAAAGAATACAAACCTAGAAGCTAGTTGTCCAAAATCAACCGCAAATTCGCCTACATTTCAGCAGGTGCATTTCTCAGTTACTCGATACGTTTTGCTGCGGTTCAATCCCGTTGTTTCTCATCAGGTACACATTGCAGTCTGTGGGTTTACTGGTCAAAATCCAGTAAACGTTATGAAGCCAGACGGCGAACTCAACAACCACACACATCGACACGCTTCAGCTACCGGAGCAGTTTGGTACTGGTAAACGAATTTTTCTGTAAACAGAGGGGTAATTTTTACTTGTTAACTGCCCCCTACACCACTAATGAACAGAAACCAATCAAGCATTATTGATACCTTGACCACATTATTGAAAGATGGCCGAATCTGCAACTGTATGCCTAACGACTCATTATGGTGACATTTTTTTCACGGTATTCAGTTTTTTACAAACCCCCTTTGTGGTTGAAGCAATCGACTGACTTACTCTGAACTCCATGTGTTCAGCCCATAGACTATTTTGACAACATTGGGCATAGAAATAATGGCCAAAACAATCCAGGTCATTTGTACAACCGCTAATAATCTAGCCTGGCCGCACGTAAAATCACAACAGAACTCCGCAGCCGAGTATGAAAACGGAGCAGGCAACCAAAAACAGCAGTCTCATAAAAAGTGATACTATTAGATAGAGAAGTGAGAAACAGATAATGCACTATGAATCGCCTGAGCACACTTGGCTACAGCTTGCCACGTACATACTACAGTCTGCTGGATTAAATTGCAAAACTTAGCGGACGTTGTGAAGCAGAATGATAAGATCAATAACCACACACACACACACACACAACCGTCAATGTGCTTCTGTTATCAGGACAACTTGATACTGATGAAACAGTATTTCTGTACACGGAAGGGTGACTTCCACCTGTCAATTGCTAACGCCTTCGAGTTATTTTTGCGTAGTCTATGGAAAATGCCTTCGGCAGATTCATTTGAGGTCGACATGTCAACAAGTGTGGGGCGATCGATCCACCGGTTGTTTGTGAGTTGTCACGCTCTGTCCGGATTGAGACACTGTGATATTGATGGTGGTTTGACGAACGCAACCTGAAATGTGGTCGTTCACGTGACTGAATAATTGCCTATGAAAGTATCCCACCACTCACACGAGAACTCTGGGTGGCGTAGAATTTGGCATTGCGTGATGGTGATGTTTTCGTTGGTGGTGTTAGGATTCGTGTGGTTGTGAGCAGAACGACCATTTGGGTTGCGTTGGGTGTGCGTCTGACAGTCGGTGTGGGAAGCGTGGTTGTGTGATCATCCTTGTATGACAAACGAATGTGGGTATTCAGTTTGGGAAGTGTTGAAGCCACCGCGGCACTGGTTTTTGTTTGTTGAATTTTTCAGCAATTGCCACCTTCTTCGGATGTGGTTGTCAACAGGAACACTTCTCTAGTCTACACACCTCTGAGGAGGATTTGTCTTACACAGTGAAACAGGGATCTCACTGGACCAAATTTGTACTCGGTCGGTACGGACTTGTGAAAGTTCATTTATTGTCCTGTGCGACTGTGTTTCCGATGGAGGGACTGTAATATGGAGTGGTGATTGTACTGTTTTTGGATAATATCGCAAAGGACCAATGTATCAGCATGCGCGTGCTTAATGGTAAAGTTAATCTTGGGATTCATTTGATCTGTTGGGTTACGTATACTTGTTGTTTGTATCGATGAATGACAGGGTGTTTTCGACATAACTTTTGTAGAAGTGTGCTCGATCAATCACAGTGGAAACGAAAATATGAATTAGTTATGTATCGATTCGGCTGTCCACGAGCAACATCATCGGTTTGTGTATAGCCGGTTCACTGTGAGTAGAACTCGACATTCGCTGTGTATAGTAATGGAAAACGTTGTAACTCGGACGTAGCCAATCCCATGTTCAAATGGTTGGAATTGATGTGCTGACATAATATATCATTCATTTGTATCAGGGGTGTTTTTTGTGAACAACGGAGTAATGTCCATACTGGCCATATGTTTGTTACTACAGTCCAGAGTGTTGAGTAAGCCTATCACTTCAAAACTACCTTGCAGTGTTTTTCGAACCATCCGCTACTTTGCCGGCTAAAAAAGCTGTGTTATGGTGAATGAGACATCGATAATACTGACCTCAAAGGTACAGCAACCATGTGTAAACTTGGGTAAGTCTTATGTTTACAGAGGATGGGGTCCTTAGGGCATAACTGCTTATGCTGTTTCCTGACCAATAAAGTATCCTTTTATTAATACTCATACCGCCTTGGTGCTGCATCGCTCAAGTTCGAGAGTGTTGCCAAGCGAGCTGTCGGGACGAGATCTGGTAATCATTCAATAGTGATTACATTCCTGGTAGATAGACAGTTTTTTCAGTAACCACAGCACCGCGACCTTTGTCCGGGTGTAGAATTATCAAGTTTCTCTTGAATAGTAGCTCGAAAATGTCAGGTGTGGTCTGCTCTTTGGAAAGTGTGTGACATATCGATGAACTGAAATTGCGATGATCATCGGTAAGGCATCAGAATTTTTGTAAAATGTTAACTACTTGAAGCACTTGGACCACAGGCATGATTTGTCTTCTTCGGTCAAAATATCATCAATTCTCCACGCTACTTTCATCTGCGACTCACTGTACACTGATTAATCCATACTAAACCATGTTTAATTGTGTTCAAAGTTCATCCTAGTCCTCTTGTGATTAGCGGTTCCAGTAATTACATGCTTAAATGCATATGCTTAAATGTAATACAATTACTTTCAGCCAAACTTGAGGGAACATTTTGTTGGGGCCTACTTATACAACAAAACTATTCGCTACGATTTGTTCAACGCACATCACAACCGTTCTCTTAAGTAGCATCTTTTTTTAAAGTTTTATAACAGTGCCCATCTTTCTATTACGTGGCAGACTCCCCGTTCGACCTTCAAACGAAAGCAGTGCAGGAACATTGGTAAGCAATTTTGTGCATTCCACAATTTACCCGGTGCTTTTGAAAATGATCTTTTTTTGATTTTCACGATCGAGATACTCGAAGCTCTATGCGTAGTTTTGTTCAGTTCTTATTACAGAATCTAGTCTTCTAGTAAAGTTAACATAAAGTGATTAATAATCCTGTGGATGGTGCGGGTACATAATATTTGTTCGGTAGCCTTTTTTGCTCACAGACCGTCTATAATCTTACTACTGATAAGTAATGTCTTTCATATGGTATTTTTAGGGAAGACTCCTTACGAAAAACACGGATCTTGGCCAGATTCGAACCAGCGATAGATACAGCATGTCCAAATTCGGCATGCACTCTGCCAGCTGAGTTACGAAGTCGTGCTGGGAGCTCGGAAATTCTAAATTTTGTTCCATTGCCCACCTAGTCCACTGTGTCATATGGAATCCACTGATAGATTGATTGACTGCCCAAACAGAACTTCCCGATCATTTTACGCTGGAATCCACCAACGCCACTGATTAGCACTAAAATTGTGTTACTTATAGATATTGTGGCAGATTTCATCATTTTAGAGGACATGCCCAGTCTGTCGAGGATTCGAATCCAGCAGAAGTCCAGGTTTTTCGGGATTGGGTCTCATCTGCAGTCTGCCTTTCGAAACGTTACACGATCTTCCATTTCAACGAGTATTGGAGAGATTAGGTGTTCAGGCTGAAACTTCGATCTTTCCGGTATAAGAGACGGAAGCTGTTGCCAAAAGCGAATCCGATATGACTTCTTATCGGTTAGCACGTTCGTATCGCCTCTTTCTGGTGGCTTGCTGTTGGTAGACCCTCTCTACCTTTGCACAGTCCAGTGGTTTGCAGCATTTAACGTATAGTAGGTTTAATTCAGCCAGAACAATTGAATTTGTTCAGAACAAGTATATCTCTGTCGTTTTGAGCAAAGAAATCAAAAACTGACATTACACAATTTGTGTTTGAGCAGATTTTGCTGCACCTCTAACGATGTTAACTGCGGGCGAGCTAAACACGCAAAGCCCGAACCGAAAAAAAAAACAGAAAAAAACAATACAATATCAAAAATTAAAATTTGTTTGGTCACTCTCAAGGCGGCATCAACTTCACAACTAGGCTGGCCGTCCTAGGTGGGTTGTTTATACTGAAAACTGCGTTACGTGTTAGGAAATAAAATCAGTAGCTGACTACCGCTAGTGAATATCAACATCATTCGGGAAATTGATAGATCTCTTTGCTGTGCTAATTACGGTAGGAACACGTGGACAGGTCATTGATTTCGCTTTGACGGTTTTGCTTCAATGACATGCAAAATAGGTTTGGTACACACACTATTTTACCGGATAAGACAATTTTGCATTAAGGATACCCTATGGATGATGAACTACACCAAGTGGAACAGACTTCTCGACAACGATTTTCTGGAAGGATGTACACGACTGTTCGACACAATTAATGAGCTAAATAACTCAGAAACTACATTTCGTAAGAAAACAGTAGTTGTGAAACAATGTTTTAAATGAGAGCGGTCATGAGTTAGTTGAAAAGGAGTTTGAGATGAACCGCCGTCCACTCATTTTTCGCCGTGAGACTGCCTGATTCCCCACACTCCCGGTCAACTAAATGATGTCTCAGTTCAACACGTTGAATGAGGTCTGCGAGTATGAATGTGGCTGCGGAACATCCTATCTTGACAGATCTGAAGACAGCCTGAAATCAGGTCTGCCGAACACTGATTGGAAGAGGTCCAACAAATGTCCACGCAATCATCAGGCAAGATGACAGAAAACATCCAAAAGAAACCAGAATTATCTTTTACAAAGCATCACCTAACGATACAGACTGTGTTTGGTTCAACAACCATTTCGTGTTCAGCTCTCAAACCAAAACAAACGTGTCGTATTCCATGTCTGGACAACTACAACCAAACAGCTCTACTGCACTTTTTAATACATGAAGCAAACTATTTGTAAAGTCCGCGCTGTCCTAGTAGTAACCAAACAAATTCTAAACTTTAACCTCTTATTTGGAAGATTTTGAATTTGTACACTAAATTGGCTTGCACCAAGCACTAGCAGAGATTCATCGAAATCTTCTCGAGTGTGAGTTGTGGACAATCAGTCTTTTGTGTGCCCTACACGGATTGGAAAAGATAGTTGACTGTTCGAAACTATCAGTTTTTCTCTCTATCACTGCTCTGACCTGTTCCTGGATGTGTTGCCATATACTCTCGAGGGTATTGGATACAGGAGCGGGGCGCAGACGAGCAGTAACTGCACGTTGGAAAGCAGTTTTCGTCTCACAGCTCTCCAATCGTTTGACAGTCAACTTCTGCCGTTGTCCGGAAGATCTACTATAGACAGACTTGCGTACATGGATAAACAATTTGGTCCTGATCAGCCTATGGTCTGTGCTACATTCAGCGCCGCGTATCGTCCGCGTGATACGCGCTTCATGAATGTCGCGCTGCAGCATACTCACGTGGTCGAATAACCACACATACACACAACCGTCAATGTGCTTCTGTTATCAGGACAACTTGATACTGATGAAACAGTATTTCTGTACACGGAAGGGTGACTTCCACCTGTCAATTGCTAACGCCTTCGAGTTATTTTTGCGTAGTCTATGGAAAATGCCTTCGGCAGATTCATTTGAGGTCGACATGTCAACAAGTGTGGGGCGATCGATCCACCGGTTGTTTGTGAGTTGTCACGCTCTGTCCGGATTGAGACACTGTGATATTGATGGTGGTTTGACGAACGCAACCTGAAATGTGGTCGTTCACGTGACTGAATAATTGCCTATGAAAGTATCCCACCACTCACACGAGAACTCTGGGTGGCGTAGAATTTGGCATTGCGTGATGGTGATGTTTTCGTTGGTGGTGTTAGGATTCGTGTGGTTGTGAGCAGAACGACCATTTGGGTTGCGTTGGGTGTGCGTCTGACAGTCGGTGTGGGAAGCGTGGTTGTGTGATCATCCTTGTATGACAAACGAATGTGGGTATTCAGTTTGGGAAGTGTTGAAGCCACCGCGGCACTGGTTTTTGTTTGTTGAATTTTTCAGCAATTGCCACCTTCTTCGGATGTGGTTGTCAACAGGAACACTTCTCTAGTCTACACACCTCTGAGGAGGATTTGTCTTACACAGTGAAACAGGGATCTCACTGGACCAAATTTGTACTCGGTCGGTACGGACTTGTGAAAGTTCATTTATTGTCCTGTGCGACTGTGTTTCCGATGGAGGGACTGTAATATGGAGTGGTGATTGTCCTATTGTACGATAATACCAGCATACACAGTCAATCTTGAAAGTGTACAACAGCATGAAACATGGTGTTTTCTTGGCTGACCAAATATGAGATTTCAGAAAAATTTCTGGCGTTGTTGTGTGCTTATCAAAAGATCCCTCCCGATAGCCAACCTAACAAGTTTAGAAGGGATATCCGTTGGAATCTGGGGCGTATCCTGTTCACCGGTCATCAAGTTTGGCTAACGTAGGATTCAGGAGCTGCTTTGGCTTCAAGGAAAATTAACAGACTCTCCAGGCTTTTCCACACAAATGACCGAGAATTTCCTTTTTTCAGTGAATTTATCATCGAGTTAAACAGCAAATTCATCAGTTATGAGTCCAGGAGACTGTTGCGCAAAACACCTTGAGAGTTAGTTTGGCTGGCCTCCTGCCTCTAGTGTGTTGCAGTTAAAAATTTGCAATGTAGTACCATGGACGGCCGACATAGAACAACTCTGTCAATTGCGATTGTATTTCGGCTCTCAAACGTAATGCGGCGGCTGGCCTAGAGGACCCCTTGCTGACAGTTTTCACATAAGGTGGGGAGGCGTTATTTCAACTTGCCTGGACTACGAAGGACATCATTTTTGCGGAAGTCATCCGATAATGGTTTCCATATTCAAAAAAGGACCAAAGGCTCCGGCGAAAGCCATCCGGCAATTAGCTGGATTCCAGCCGTTACTAGGGTTCTGGCATCCATTGTACTTCATCGACTCACTGTAACTAGGAGAGCAGTCATTAAGGAAGCATAAGAAGGCTTTTATCCTGAAATAAGCTGTATTGATCAATTTTTCACTGTATACCAACTTCTCGAGCAGCGTTGTACCAGTTGTCGACCAGCAATTGCCTTTACTTTCGTCTAAGAAGGTGCGTTTGATTCAGTGAATCGATGTAGAGTTTCAGGTTCGTCTAAACATCTGATTGTGCAGAACAAGTATGTGATCACACTGTTGACGACTTATTCTCATATTTCAGCCCAGATTAAGGTTTACAGCAACCAGTCTACCATCTTCAACACTGAGATCGGCGTACGTCAATGCCGTTTACTTTCAATATTTCTGTTTAACTTCGTGATAGACGAAATAATGGAGGATTGTTTGCGGTACTCACAAGATGACGGTGTGTACCTACTATCTGGCTGATCTAGCTTATGCTAATGACAAGGTACTGTTAATCGACACTTTCCAAACAGAAGCTAGAAGCTATTTCACGCTCTGCTAAACATTTCGGAATACGTATTGCATCCTCAAAGTGCAAAGTGCTTCTAGAAGTCTGTGATGATTGCCGACATTTAATGTTCTATACTGGGATTGCTGAAGTTGTTGACCGGTTTCTTTACTCAGGAAATTACAGTGATGGTGAAAGTATAATAGGGAATGAAACGGAGGCTCACTTGTCTGAAGTCAGGGTGGTAGTTGCCAATCTGGGTCACCTCCGACAGCGGAGGAACATTTTTGTATGACTCAAAGGTTGCCAATATGAGGTTGCCAATATAAGGTAAGGATCGGGCTACTTCAAGGCTGCGCAGATGATATAAATTATCGAAGCTGCACCGTCCGCATCGGTGGCACCAACAGACAAATGATAAGGACATTGGTAAGCAGCTATTTAGTATTGTGCGCCAAGGAGGTTCTTTTGTTCAGTCTAGGTTTGCATAAGCTAAGACGATTGGCTGTGTACTGAGAATGTCAGCTAGTTGTCTGCCATACTGAGTACTCTATGTCAATGCTGCAGCTGACTGGCGTAAGATGCGAGATGAAAAAGTAGCAACTTGGAGTACAGGAATGAAGTTGAGCACTAAGGGGTTAGCCATTGTAGGTCTGGTTCGTTTGGTGGGTTGGGATCTCCGTGGCTCACAGGTTCGAGAGTTGGTGGTTTCAGGCGAAATGGTGTCTGATCGGGTTCAGTGGCGTGGATGTACAGTGCGTGAAACAAGTGTACTTAATGACCAGCAGGGTTTTGGAAATTCTAAGAAATCTGTGTTGCCGATAAGCATTACTTCCACTTATAGCTCGCTTGTTTAGAAGGTGTGGGCACCTGTGCATTGTGCATTAGCACAATTGTTTTTCAGTCGTCAGGTCTCCTCCTTTCTCCTGCTCCCTAGTTGGGATTTCTCCCCCCTCCATGGTTAAGTGTCAGATTTAGCTACTGACGTGTTGATTTCTATACTTTTGATGGTGATGAGATGTTTCCGTCGCATCTTCGTGTTTTACTTCAACCCGACTGACTGAGACAAAATGGCTTCCGTTCGAATGTGATCAAACCGTTCAGGAGCCAACAGTCCGTATTCGAAAAATCAGTGCAACAATTCCTGCTACACCTGACTGAGCAATCAGTTTAGATGGGCGTAAAACCATTCGAGAAGTCATAATTTGAAAGTAATCTATGTGTCGTCTGTAGTCTGTCTAACGGCTGGGTTACCTTCATTAGAAATAGGTTAAAAAACGGCTTCTTGTGCACACTTCCGGATGTCAAGCCGTGTTAATATAGTTGAACGTGTTCACTGACCGTGTTATTTGCTGGCTCTCATATTAACCATGCATCTAGTCCCTGTCGTAATGTGTGACCGGGGTTTTGTGATCGTAACAGATAATAATACTCACCCGTCCGAAATGAATAAAGTATTTCTTTATTTGGTAGCCAATGATGACTCATATAGAATGACCATCGTTTACATTTAAGCACAACTTCGATTTACATGTGAACCTTCCAAGAAGATCTCTTCGAAGGTGGCCATTGGACTCGTGTTTTAATTCTTAGTGGAACTTGGAAGTAGTTCATATCCTTGTCAAGGTCAGGATTTAAACTCGGGTTCAAGCGTCTGCAGGGTGACCTGATCACGCATTTGCAAGTGAACGTGGCTGAGCCTTTGGTTGCACTGATTTGACTTCGCCCGACGTCGAACACTATTCGAATATTTTTGATAGCTTTCAAGCGCTACAACCGACTGGTAGGCGGTGTTTGATGAAATAATTCACCACAATCTGGTCTCTGGAGTGTGTTTTGTTCTGCAATGAATAACGAATACCATGTGCGTTTCACAGACTCCACTTCGACTGCGCCCGATACTATCTATCACCAGAAGACTTTTTATGTCATTTGGAGAACGGTGGTACCAAATGCGACAAAAAATAAGGTTACTAAATTTGGGAATTGCCTTTGATTTGTTTCATCAAATAACCTTCAAGGTCACATCACCTGACGGAGTACCCTAATTTTCAGACGTTTTGGACGGTTTTCGTCAGGACGGATGACGGATTAGTCTTGTATTGTTATTTGTTTTGCGGTTTCGGTTTTTGTTGAAGTAACTGGATTCTCATCAGAATTTCTTCCGCTGATTGCTTTCAGTATTCTACTATGCTTGTTAGGTTTTGCTATTCTACAGCTTCTCTCTTACAAACACTTTAACAGGATGAAGTCCATTCAACCGAGTTGGATGTCTCACGCCGATCGACCACTAATCGCATGGAAAGTGATTTTGGCTTGGCCGACTCGACGGACGACACTGTGCCTTCTGCACAACGAATGGACGCCGAAGTTGTTCGAAAAACATCGTGGAACCTTCGAGATCTCCTCGGAGAGCACAGCTGTGTATATCCGGAATGCAAGCAAGCCAGAGATGAGATGTCTTCCTGTGTGTTGGTTGCCTCTAAAGATCAGGTTTGTTAGTATTTTCCGAAAACTATAGAAAACTATCGTTTGATTCAGTTTTATGCACATTTTTCAGTAACTGATTTACTTCGCTGTCATGGTTGCGTTGACCACCGTTTGCTTCATTAATAAGTGACAAAAAAATCCACGGTTATAAAGTACATGCGTAGAATATTACCCCAGAAATTTTTTTGTTATTGAGCTCTGAACAGCTCATTGGTGGGCCACTTACCCGCATTGTGAAGTTCCATGCGGCTCAGACCAGGCCATTCCTGTTTTAAGGCTGTCTGGTTGTAAACCGCTTATCCATGAATTTCACAACTTTGAAAACAAACCATACTCTATATTTTAATGATGATGTACCAAGTCAATCGCTCAGCTGTTTGCCGTTTTCCAATCTGGTTGAATGTATCGTCACCTTCATTTCGGCAATTTTTGTAAATGCAACATGCATATGTAACTTTTCCTCATAATGACCAAACGAAATTGTGGACATCATGGAAATAGTATGAAGTTCTTACTAGTTGTAGATAAACCATCGAGTTCAACTATGTTCCGATTGATCATTCTTGATCCTTGCGTTTCATCTTGTCTGTAAATGACCTCCTACAGCTTGATATCGGTTCTGTTCAATAACCCGGTCTGATTAAACCAGCCATTGTTGAGAAATCAATCTGACTAATGTTTGAGCGCAGATTTCCCATCCAGTCAAACCTTTCAGTGGATTCACTAGATTTGCGTTTAGCTTGCCGACTAGAGCTCATCGGGCCGGGGACTGAATTTCTACCTTGGTAGTTGTGGGATGAAAATGTCGACAACCACGCCAGTGAAGTTGCACTCGATCTGGCTCAATACTCCCATGTTCACGACGTACAGATATTATCTTATGTTGGGCAGTACTCAGGTTGTTTAGTTGTCTTGTAATACACTACGATTACTGATTGGTGTGTAGTGTGAAGCGTGTTGACGATTTTACACTTAGTTTGCACTTGGCCCGAATTAATTGCTTCCTCGGAATGCAATTCCGCGGCGACCACCTGTGAACGATGATACGATTGTATCAATTCGTGAGAGGGATACACTACTTCTGTGGAAAGCTGCAGGCAATAACTCCATAGATTAAAAAATTACTTTCAAGCTGATGTTCTGAACGAAACTTCCGTGTGGTTTTCTCGTCCTCGTCAATGCCGCTGGTGTATGCGGAAACAGTCGCAGTGTAGTAACGAATAAACTTGAAGAAGGATATTACAATCATACTTCTATGTCTAAACCAGGTCGATCAATGTCAAGATGCCACTCACACTGTGAGCAAGTAGAGTTGGGATACATGTCTGAATAAGACGATAAACACAAGCCTACAGCATTATGATCTCGACTGCTCCGCTTCATTGACTAATTTTCTCTACAGATAAATTAGTGATACAGTGAAAACATCTACTCCACTGAACTCGATTTTTGCACAACACTCTTGAAACGTTCATCCACGAACCCTGATGAATTATGAGGTCCTCGGCCTGAAAGACTACCTGCTGATGGTCTCCACTTCCCAACTACACGTGAAGATTTACGTCCTACTCCTGCCATGATAATGACAGTGAGTGATCAGCGTAACATATTCTTGATTGGCACCTTCATTATCTAGCTGTGTCATCCGAGGCTATTCTGATTGCTAGCTGTTCTCTCGTCAACCACATTACTGACTATCGTTTGATGTGTGCGACCGAACGTACACCTAGATGGTCAAAAGCTTACGTCGTTTTACCCTAGCAGCCAACTTTCGAAGTCGTATGGTAACACCGTTCTGACTGAAATCTTGTGCGCACGCCCTTCTGACGCTTCCAGAAGTTGGTGGTCAGTTGGTTAAACTGAAAAATGTAACGGTCTACGAAAGGTGAGAGTAGGTTACGTAGTTAACATCTAAGATAAGGAATCAAATTTCTTACACATTAACGGAGTTGTTAGCTTACAACTATTTGATTTTCTGAACCGATTTCTTTTTAAAACTAGTTTGATGTTATTTCTTACGAATCAGTTGAAAATGAACTTTTCATTCAACCACTTCAGATCGGCATCAACGAACAAGTGCGTGAAACATTCATCAATCTTGTGCACTTCTATGCCAAACTGAAAAAGGACTTGATCGAACGGGTACGTCCAGCAGCAATGCAAAACACCTCGCCGTCGTTGCCCCCCACACGGTTGATGACAGCGGTTCGATTTCGATGGCAGCGGGATCCCGACTTGGTCAAGGAATACGAGGAACTGATGGATCAAGTTATCGCCTTGAAATGCTGTGATTTACCGCAAGTTCGCAAGTTAGAGCTGAAGGCCAAATCATTGGAGTTTTTGTGGTGGGGTCCACGTGGTACTGTGGCCAAATCAGGAGAATTCGACCCACAGGAACCACATGGCTGGCTACAACCGGAACCTAGGCAAACAAGTGCAGATATGAGTCAAAGTCCTGAAGATCGGGTGAAATTTACCAGCTCTTCATCTGAACAATCAGCATCGTGTGAATTGACACAAATACGAAACGCACGCTCAACATCCAGTACGCACACTTTGCAATCACCACATAGATTATTTTCTCGCGGACTATCCGATGAATCAACTGACCAGCACAGTGACCCTCTCAATGAGACCCAGTCAACTTCCATTAGTGGTGAACTAGCAGTCGGAGACACTTCAAAGACACATGCAACGTTGAATGGAACTTCTGAAGCAGCTCCCACGTATTCAGATCCGTCCATTGGAAAAGACATCGAAAACTGTTTGTCCTCTACGATGGAAGTAAATGGTAGTTCATTTCCAGATGCTCATTCTATAATGACTACAGCGCGTGAGATTCAGATCCAAAAATCGCGAAAAGCCAAACTTAAACGAGTCAGAAGACAGCAGCGGAAGAAGCTTGTGGAGCAACAAAAACGAGCAGACGACAACAGAAGTACGCAGATGTTTAACGAAAAATCGCAATCATCGTCTAACGGACCTCCTGAGGAGACGCATGAAAACGATGAGAGACATATGGGTTCATTGTATAGAAGTCCAAACGTTTGGTTGTCTACACATCAAGTGTCCGATATCCCACCAGATGATAACCACACAAGTTCGTTCAATACTTTACCGTCGGGTCCCTCAGATACGACTGCAGTTATCAGTCGACCAGGAAGTGAGGAAAAAATCGATTCACTGAACAAAGTTCATAGCAAAAACCTACAGATGGACGTAGAATTGTCATACGGAAGTCATAACTGTAGAGTGAATGAAGTTTGGATCCATGGAAAGTATTCCAGCACGTCTCCCAGTTTGTTAGTTTCTCACTCACCGTCTGAAGATAACGATAAGGATCAAAAGGTGACACATAAATTATCGACTTTAGAACCACATGACGACTCAGATTTGCAAACCATACGAATCCCATTAGCAGCTTCTTCACCGGCTATCCGGGAAATGCGCAAACCCAGTCTCAATGGACTACATAGACTTTCAGAAAGACAAAAGTCAAGTTCTGTGTGCCATGCCATAGGAACAATAGATGAGGTCTCAAAATGGACCACTGATCCTTTGGTCGTTAAATTGGCTGTTCCAGCTGATAAAGTTTCACTTGTTAAAGAGATCGACTGTGTACCTGAGTCAGACCAAAAACATGAAATTCCATCAAGTGAGGCAATGATGGGTAATAATGAGATATCGTTTGCGACCCCTAGATTGTCTGCTTCGTCTAATGAAGTTCATGATTCACCAGCGGAATGGAAGCCGTCGCGATCGAATGGCGTCACCATTGAAACAGAGAGCAAGAGCACTGGTTGGATAAAAGTTGATAGAAAATTGACAAGGAAACCGCGTACGCGCAAACAACGTACACTTAAAAGCGCAGCGAGTGGTCCAGTAAAAGCGTCCATTTCGGACTTTTCTAAACAAAATGGAGAACACGCAATGGCTGTTGATGCGAACACTGCTGCTCTCGAGGAGGTGGTCCACAATTCTGACGTATCCGATCCCACAGGTTACCCACATGCTATCCCAGAGCCACAAGTCGTGTCCGAAACTGAGTTGGAGACCCCTCAAAACAAAAACACTATGCAAACGGTCCTCGAGATGGTTGATCTTGAACCTGACCAACACACGACGTCATTGGAACAAACGGACTACACAATCATTCCAAGCTTAAATTTAACTGATCTGTTGAACGCCGACGTACCGTCTTCTGAGGAGCGTATTCTTGAAGCATTTGAATATAGAGAACAACCGTCAGCCATATCAGCAGACGGCGATGCATATGAACAGCAGGGGGTCACAATCGGTAGCTGGGGCCAAGTCGGTTGTGTGCAACTCGATCCGGAACCCAATGTTACTTGCGGGAAACCTGGCCCAGTTGAAAGAAATCAACAGTGCTCCAAACTAGAGAGTATGACGGAACAACCTCAGATCACGAACTCATCTCATGACAGTCGTCAGAACGAATCGTCGTATAAACGATCGTATCAATCGGACACAAAGTACCTAGAAACCATTGATGGAACTGGTGACAGTCACGCTGAACTGTTGGGAGAATTGGTGAACCAAACTTGTGTAACGTCACCTCAAACCGTTCCATTGTTAAATGGTATAGAAATGCCCTCTTTATCGGATGATCCTCTTCAGCATGTAACACTGGATCAACCCCATGCTAACATCGACTCAACTCAGCAAATCGAACACGACCCTAATGTGTTAGTACCATCAAAAGCCATCATGGATGGTGGTGTACGTCGTAAAATTCGTAAGGCTAAGCGCCATGTAAAAACAACAATCTCGTCTCCGACAGATGTGAGGCCTACGGTTTCCATTCCCCAACAGACCAGGCAGCCAACTGATAGTGATCAAATGGAATCTGATCACCCACTTGTCAGAAATGACTCGTTTGAATCAAATTGTAGCCTGCATACAAACTCTCAGCTAGCCGAACGTGATGAACCGGACAACTCAGCAGAACAAAAGAGCTTCGCAAATTCGAGGGTCGATATGGCAGATGAATTTTCATCGTTGCGTGAGTGCTTTGAACTGATCGGCCAGAGTTCGGAAATGAATCATTCGTTAACCTCACACTTCTCAGAGATATCAAAAGTTGATGGTAGAAAAGAAACGGAAGCGCAGTTGATTGAAGGGTGTGAGGTAGAAAATATTGATTACTCCACAGTTGCAAGAAGCCTCGACATTCTCAATGGAGAAGTGCATACACAAGAAACCTCTTACGTGATAACTGCCCCCATCAACACAGAGAAGACAGATGATAGTGACTTACCTGTGACTGGATTACCGTTTCAATCGCGTTGTGAATTGGGTATGAAAAACAACGTTGTTGACCAAGAGAACGAACGAATACAAGGATCATCAGCGATATCACCAACTTCAGGACAAGATACCGTTTTCCGAAGTGAATTTCAAAGATCTCCCACCCACCTGCCGTGTCACAAAGAATTTGTGACTGATAAACAAATTGGTTCCGCTTCATTAGCTGATCAGCCGGATGAATCTGCCATCGAGTTTAGGGATAACGAATTTTCAACTACTCTGGATTCTGACCAAGAACGTTTGCGCAGTTCGGTAACAAACCAGAGGTCTCTTGAGTCTGAATTACACCAGATACGCAAGTTACAGTCTGCCTCATCGTCCTTTCAGCATTCTAAGGAACAAACTGACTTTATTGAAGTGATTGGGAAATGGAAAGACGATTCACAGAGATCTTCTCTTGATCAGACATCTGAAAACGTTCGTTGGCCAGAAGTTTATGAAGTAAGCAGACCGGATTCAACGACAAAACATTCGGTAAATGAGCCACCGATGGTGAAGTCTATTGATGCTACTTCGAGAATATTCGACTGCAAGAATTTGAGTGTTTCTATGGAAGGTGAGAAGTATAAACCGCCAAATAATGACGCTGAGCAAGCTGTGAATCAGCCCCCCGTGCATGCTTCGATGGATATTGCTGACCTGTTATCTAAACACGTGAACAGTCACTTAGGATCAGTAACACTAGGTGTAGAGAAAGTTGACGATGTGCACTCTATTTCCAATGTTGTATCTTCCTTTAAGCAATCTAATTTGACTTCCCCGGCGTCACTTTCTTGTGTGACTGATCCCAAAACTGATGCTCATCGAATAAAAACGGAAGTCCCAGTTGAAGATCGAATACATTCGAGGACTCCTGTATCATCTGACAGTAAAAATTCGATAGTAAACGTATATGACCAAAATATAGACTCAACAGGTGATCTTCTTTCAGACCCATTCGCGAACCGTGAGCTCAAAACTCAGTCAGATCGTTTGACTATAGTATGCCGAAAAAGTTCCAGATCGGGTTCTTCTCCCCTTGATGTAACGGAAGCCAAACCGGTAGACAAATCAACTGTTCTTGAAGCTACTCAGTCAAGTTTACATTCAGTAGCTGAAGTAAAGTTGAGGTACTCTGACAAGAAAAAAGTTGGTTCTGCCTTGCGGATAGGACATTCGGATCAATTCTACGATTTTTCTGTGCCAACTGACTTGATCACCACAGAATCTCATTGGGTACATCCGAAGGACCTTGGTGTCACAAGAAAACATGTGAACATGGAATACGAGATGAACTCGAGCTCTTTGTGGGTTGAGGTTGGCACACAGACCGAAGAGTCGTATGCCTTTCATCAGGAGGTACTCAAGCGCCATTCTGTTTTGGAAAACATAGAGGTCGATGATGATGAGAATGAATTTGGTAATGTCTGTAACACTACCAAGATTGTGCATACCCAAAAATACTCTGGACATTACGATGAAGGAAAATATGTTCATATCGGTTCAGGTTTCGTAACTCAAAATATATCTCAGAACAAGTCCATGCAGTTTGATTGGATGGTGGACAAAGCAATACAAACCGACGCGTACAGTAAGGAAATATTGATTCGACGGAGACAGTGTGTTCTCTCTAACGAGCAGGATTTGCAGCAGCAATTCACAGAAGCGAAACAGGATGCGCAGAAGAATTCACAAGAACAGCTTAATTTCAAAAGTTCAGCAAGTCCGGTGAGTTTTTCAGTTTATTCTGACAGGTAATTTGCTGACTGTTATTTGCATCACATGTATAGTCATCTGATTGACTTATCTGAGGGTCATCAGACTTTTGGTAAGTTGTATGCAAGACTTCACAGCTGAAAGCATCCTCATGTATGCCTTGAACGCTTGACGTCAGTCTGCTAGCTTGTCAATCCATGAGTAAAGTTAACTAGTCAGTGTTGTTGACGTTCGATGAAGCGGCTGGTCGTTCAGTTATTTCTGCGTTATTTTAATTGTTCTTTACTCTGCTTAGAATACAACTACTAGCCTCTTCAGAAAGCTAGTTAAAAGCCGTTCAAATGAGACGTGCGGGAGTTGTGATCGGTGGGAATTTGGGGCAGACCACAACCATGGAAAAATTAAGTCGTCAAAAAAGGGGAATGATCTGAACTCTCCCTAAGACAACGTTACTATAGCATTATTCCGGACTATAAACTCAGACACAGTTCAAGGGGACATACTCGAATAAAATCCTGAGAAACTCATTAGTGTTTAGTCAACTGGTCAAAATATAGCCGAACTTTTGCAATGAAGGCGTATCTGGAAACATTCTCCAAATTCATGTCCATTATTCCATGGTTCTCAAAGTGGCTGAGGAAAACATTGAGCCACAAGACCACACGCAGAGCCAAACATGGAAGGTAGGTTGGAAGCTGTCAGCTCGAAATATTTCATTTCCTGAAAGACTACTCTTTACTTCAATGACAGAACAATCCCTGAGACTTGCTCAGTTGGATCAAGTTTCAGATTTGTTCAGGATTAGTACTTTTAGAACGTGTTATAAACAGTCCAAAGTTCGAAGTAAATGCTTCCAATTATGGTACACATATTTCCTTCAGAACAGATGAACCAGTTACGGATTCAGGAATATTTGAGGCAGGCATGAAGTCAATAGTCATGCAAGTGTGAGAGTAATAGATCAGTGGTCAACTGTGCACTGATTATAATCTATCTTACACTTGAATTGCAGTTTGTTGCCGAACAGAAGCAAGTTAAAAGCAGTATGAAAGTAGGATTTATAGTGTCAGTTTGATAAATTGTTAGGCCAAATGAAATCCATCAACCCGGCTGACCACTAAACGCCATTACGGGTACTTACAAGTGGTCACGAGTAGTAGTGAGTTTGATAGTCAAAAATTGCTTGAACTACATGACCGTTTCTGCTGGTTGTTTTCACGTGCGTATTCGGTGAACTTCGACTACACATTCGAGTATGGGAGCGGTAGGTGGTGAAATTTCCAGGCAGCAACTCATTTGCGAGTTATTTGTACCAACTGTTTGGCCCCAACGTGATCTTCTGAGTACACCTGTGGTGGTTTTTGCAACACGAAGCTGCCACATTTGAATCCACACTTCTCCAAGCACGCCAGTTGACTTCCTTCGACAAACCTCGTTCTGAAAAACAGAAACCTTGTAGTTTGGTAGATGTTCACAATCGGTTGAGTACAAAAGTCCATGCCGCGTATATCAGTATACCCCGTATAAGTATAAACTGTTCTCAAATGGCTAGTGATCACTCAGTTCCACACGTTTTGATCGCATGCTTACCGCCACATATATCGATTGACAGGACTTTCGTCGATTGATCCGTGATTTCCATCATGAATTCTTTCTGCCTGTTGTCCCAACATAATTAGTTCGTTTTGCTCATCATTTGATTTTGCGCGTTTGTGACGGCTGAGAGATTGGTTGAAATGTCTTTATTCAACGTTTTCCACTCTTCGATTTGTTTGTATGAATGACACAAGAAAAATACTTGTTTTAACGATCTCCTTCTCGATTCATCCACAGACGAAGTCACCTTCAGGATCAATAATTGAGCCTGTCACAAGGTCAGTTACAATAACTACTTTACTGTACTCATTACTGCGTTCAAAACGAAAATATCTTTCGTCATTTACTTTAAAAGAAAGTGTGCCTGGTAAGGCACGTGATTTCTGGATCAGAAATTATAGTCGTTCATTGACTCAGGGATTGCTCGAGGTATCGTTTATTCCTAGGGTTTAACTGGCAAATGCCAAACGTTCACCCAGAAGGTATACATTGAATTTAACTGTTAGTTGGTTCTAAGAACATCTTAATAGTGTTATCATGGAGTTGAGTTATGGGATTAGCAGGACAGCTATTTTGCTAGAAAATTCTCAGGCAAAGAATTCACCGTCGTTCAGCGTACATAGTGATTTGATCGGTTCTATGGAATATTGCACTATATTATGAATGTGCAATGTTGTATTTGTGCAAACAACTTCAAAAAAGCGATTTAGAGGGTTGACCACATACAAGGGAATCTCGAATTAGAAATGTTATATTTTGATGACCTACCTAGCTTACTGAGTTGATGATAATGTGTTAGAACTGTTGTTCATTTAATGGGTGACCCTATGCACTAACCACCACGTTTGTCGACTACATCATCGTCATCAACCAGAATGTTGCAAAAGATGCGCAGGTGTTAGGCTACACAGAAAACCAGAAATACAAGTCGTTTTTTGTCGATATCCCATGTTACAGAGTGGAACCATACTAACAGTCCAGTAAAACAGTATGTATAAATAAAACAGCCCTTATAGTAATAGTTAATAGCAGGATATTACTATACTCGCTATTGGCTCGAAATGGCTATTGCAATTCCATGTATCAGAACTGAGTGGTCATTAGAAAGTGAATGCTCAAATCTGTTCCCGCTCAACGACAACGATTCACTACCATTAAGCTCTGGATTTATGTGCACACTGTAAAAGGGAGTGATACAAGAATAAATGTGTGAAAGAAAACTCTGTGTAGGAATTAAAAACGGAAATGTATGTGATCAGGGGAATCGTGCGGGGTCAGTGTGACGCGTTGGTGACAAAAATTTCTCACATTGTTCATCTCAGGTCAAACGCGTTTACGACCACGTAAATTCAAAAAGGTTCTTTTTCGAATAAACAGTGGGTTATTTTACATGATTTCATACAAAAATAGTGGAGTTCGATCTGAGGAAATGTTTTGATTCACTGGATAAACCCCAAGCATCAACATTCGTGTCAGCAACATATTTTCATTACATTGCCAAGTTTGTAGAAATTTTGGTGCACAAACCAAATGAGTCTTTAGGTAGAACGTGTAAAAATGCTTTATTCGCAGCCACTCATACTTTCTTGACAAGGTACCATTGGCCTATAACGATATAAAAACCATCATGTGGCTAACGATTCCCGCAGATTTTTGCAACTTGCTCAGAACACGGACAGCGTGGATCAGCTGCAAACCCTCCTTTTCAGTTTGCTCAACAGAATCCGCCACCGAGTGTTTGAAATGTGCATGTACCACAACTCGACTGATTGTTGCAGACAGTTTTTGCCAGGCAGTCTTTGTCTGTTGAACAGTCAGTGTTATAGTCAACTTTCATCAGAGAACAGTTCAGCGTTTCGTATTATCCTTGGTAGAAACGAATCACTTACGTTCCTATGTCCCGGCAACTAGTACTTATTGATGAAAACAGTATATGAGAGAACGTTGAATGAAGCACAACATGTCTTCTCGCAATCGTCCCGAATAAAAGTTGTTTCTCATGGACAGCCGGATCGTCCGCTTCCACATACGAAGTGCGCAGAACTTGAGCAACCTGATGAACAGTGTAAATCATCTACATCAGGAGAAGCTGTTATGGATGTGGCACAGACTATCTGGTTTCTGATTCATTGAATCAAGAAAAGGCAGCTGTCAACAGTAAACACACAAGATCAGGTTAGACAGTGGAAAGCTGCAACAATCATTAATGGTGGATTAGGAGAGGGTGGACAAGTCAGTATAAAGCAACTGAGAAGTATAGTGGGTGACCTTGTCACGCGAATGAGGATTTATAAGGATATTTCAATGATGACGATTATTACCGTCAGCTACTTCATTACCAGCGTAGTACAATTCCTCTCCTGCCGATGCTGTCTTTGTCGGTTATCTTTTGTAAGACCCATAATTATCTTTCATCCCTCGAGTCCACGTGGCTGCACTGACTTAAACGTGAAGCGAGTGTGTAAGCAGATTGATTTTGGAATTAAATCGCGGAAATCGGTTGTACCGTGGTTAATTCTGGTGTGTGGAGTTTGAGTGAAAATCTAAATATTTTTTCGAAAAATATTGAGCCGTCCCTTAAGAAAGCAGTGTTTTTCGATTCAGAAAAGTCTAAATTATTTCCAAAATCTTATACCTAAATGCATTTTCCAAGGCTCATTAACCGTAGTGCTCTTCGTGTACATTGCCGAAGGACCTGGTCCACTCGAGCTGTAACCTCTCGTTAGTTTACATTTTAAAGTAGTTCATTTAGGATGTGGCATAACAACTTCCAGTTTCTGTTTCACAAGTGTTCAGTTGAGTTTCTTCAATTCTGTACACAATTCTTAAATTTCAGTATCGTCACAACAAGGAATTCTTGCTGCCGTTACCTGTTGCCATTGTTGGCTCTGTTGTTGTTGTTGTTGTTGCTCCTTCTCTTGTTGCTTTTGTTCTGCTTGTTTACAAAACCCACATGTGCCGGAATCAATCACTCTTCTGAGGACTGTGTGGAACAAACAATGTTATGGCGATTTTTGTATCGACCACTACATACTGTTCGTTTCCGTGGTGTACCCATATGATTGGGGAATTGCATTTTACGGCCCTTACACCCAGATGGTATCGAGAACCCAACTTCCCTTTGTACTCGCGTGCACATATGCAAACACCCTTGTCATCACGTACATACCACTCAACCCGGTCCTAAATCTGTGATAACATCCATACTTCCCCTATCGATCTATCTACAAACCAGTGCACGTTGTAACATTGAAAATGATCAACCTACTCATATATTGATCCACATTCTTTGAAATCTATTCTCTTTCGTATCGCGCCATCCAAGTTACCAGTCTTTGTGTACTTTTCTCCCTTCCCCCCAGTTGCTTTTCTAACATTGGCCTGTTCGGATTGCCAGCCTAAACACAGATGTACTGGTTACTATATCTACAAACTCTCCTCATACCTGGGTTTGAGATGATGGAATGACAGAATAACTAGTGTGCATGCTTTGATCCAACGTCTATTTTCTAATTTATTTTATACACTTGTGATTATTGATCTGTCACTCACGCAACCACCTGCACACACGCACGCACACGTTGGTCTATTCGAAGTGTTATTGTAAACGAAATAACTAACTTTTGTTGTGAAGACTGACTTGATTTCTGAGAAGCTGGTTGACCTCTCAACGATGCTCAGTATTTCACAATCTGTGGTTGCTACGATGCGAAGGTGGAAGCGATGATGAAAGCAGTCTGCAGGCGTGGCAAAAAAACGTAGCCTGCGCCAAACCTGCTGACGTTATCTGGTTTTACGATAAGCGTTCAAGCCATCAAAACGTCATAAGTTCATTCAAAGTGTTATAGTTTGAAGGATAGTTTCACAGTCAACTCGTTGAAAGCAGTCGAATGCCATCATCATCATCATCATCATCATCATCATCATCATCAAATGGAAAACGTGGATGTCTCACATCCATAGGTGCAATCAGACCCCGGTCCCAACACACACCGAGTTGAAGGAGCACGATAGGCTTCAGTGGCAAACCGTATATTCCTCATAATGTGTGAATATCTGTTTAGTACTGAACTGCCCCTGAGAAGTTGGAATAATCCACTCAATGACACAATCTGGATTCCAATAACGCTGATTCAAACAGCCGGGCTAATAGGACCATCTTGAGTCCGTAAACATGTCAGAAAAGGCGACTGAAACGACTGAAATATACACTGTGTTGTTACTAAAAGTTTCGGTAGAACCTTTAGAACTTTCGAATACTTTATGCGACAACCAAAAGTCTACGATTTAAAAGGCGAAAAGTGGACCATAATCCTCAAACATTCGTCATGTGCAGTAAGCTGTACGATCAAAGCGGCTCGCAGGGAGTTCATCTCAGTCAATGCATATCAGTCATATGCTGAATTATGCATATGCAACGAGTGAGCAGGGAAGTATGACCTATACTTGGATACCCACAGACATCGCACGTTGGTTTACACTATTTTTGGCTTAACTGGCTACCGTAAGTCTCGCGCAGGCCGTAGAATCGAACACAAGATCTGCTGACAAGTTTTGTAACTGTGCCCCTGACACATGACCATCGGGGTCACGTTCGATAAGGACGTCGGAAATTAGACACGTTACTTTCGTTGGTTGTTGCATCCTTTTTTCTCATGGGCCAGATTCATTCAGCTAGGTGTGAAGCACATGGACTAAGAAGCCCACCCCACACGACTTATTACAACCGTACATATGTGTGCAGCAAAACGAATGCGTATGTTCGCATACATTGACGTAAAAAAGAATGCAAATTAAGTTGGTATGCTAGAAGAGATAGGTCAGTCAGACGTTACAGTCTAACTAAGTGGGGGTGTTTCGAATTCACTAACCACCCGGTGATTATGAACTGTGAAAGTGTAACGCGGCGTGCTGTTGGCGCCATTTTGGTTTTCGTTTGTGTAAGTCGTGTGCATGGCTTACTGGGCCTTTGGCTCACGTTTGTTTCTGTTATCTCCTTTTACAGGACTATCGTTGAGACCCCGTACTTCTGAGGAACGCTGTCCCCCGGTGTCTCCACGTTGAACAAAGTCGGTTTACGAGTGTGTCGGGTACACGAAGCCAGAACGTCCGGCTTGCTTGTTACAAAAGGGAACTGACACATTGTGTGTAGATGCTGATAGGAAACAGTTCAGATATTTCACAAGTTAGTTAAAAGGGAAACCAGTGAGTGACATTTGTCGATGGACTTTTTCAGAAGCTGTAAATCAATGGGAAGAGGTGAAGCCAGCTTGAGCGGGTGAACTGACACCAAATTTTGTTGAACATCTAAGAGCATGGTTAGTAAGTTTAAGGTAGTTAGGGAGAAGAACAATATACACAACTTTAATGGTATTGCAACCATATGCGGGAATATGATGATTAACAGGACACCTAACTGAATAAAAAGTTACGTGCAGACCTCGAGTCTTAGAAGAGCACTGAGATAACGAGCTTTGCAAAAACAGTCATTCTGAGTGGGGTGACTAGCATGTGGTATTTTTCTAAAAGAGTGAAAAGCCACCGGTGCACTGTCAATAATCACCAGACAAGGCAAGTGTTCGCGGATACGAGCTGCTATGACTAGGGTCGTGCGCTCACTAGACAGAAAGTTGGGTGAAGGTATTACATTAATGGAACAGAAGACATTACATTGTATTGGCGTGCTGGTCATGCTTGCGTGTTGCGTCGATCTACAAGACTGTCTTCTGCCCTATCAAACACAGTCACGAGAGTGGGTGCGAAATAGGAGCATTCGCAAAAAACAGTTAGGGTTGTGCCTCGCACAACCGCCTGTGCAGGAGTGTTTTGGTAGTGATCCACAATCTCATTGGCATATGGCAGTACTGTGTTTTTTTTAAACTACTGCATTTTATTTATTCTGACCAAAACACGAAACGAAAAGTTGGTCGTGGTTTAATGCACGACCATTGTTTGAATTGGTTTCGGTGCACCTTATCGAACGCACGCTCTAGAAATGACCATCACAAGCTATGCATAAAATTCCCGTCTACGGATGGTTTTTTATGCGGATATTGAAAAATCCATGAACGTTGCTAAAGTTGTGTTGATTTAATGGGTAGATCTTTTTGCATACAACGATGGGTTCAGTCGTTTAGTATCAAGTGTGTGGAGAAAGTGAAGTAAACGTCTGTTTTTGCATGCAAAAATGACTGAGAATGCGGTCGTACAGTTAATTTTATGGATTTTCCCGAACACGACCGATAGATGAAGCCGGTGTCTTGTGTAGAAGACGCTCGACCTCACATGGATGAGTTGTGAGAACGTGAGAAATTTGATTGTTTGTCACCTCGATTGTTATGTCATAACAGCTTTAAAGCCTGTGCCAAGACTGTGATGGTAACTCGGCCAAAATTACAAAGTTGATGTATCGGTTCTTTATGCTTAAAAAGAACAAAATGCCAATCCGCATTTTTAGTTTCTATCATGTCAAGTCTTGTCCAGTGTTGCCTTATCCATTACAAGCGATTTTTCGTTACGACCACTCAACGGTATTTCGAACGAGTTGGCCTGATCAATTATATAACCGATTATTAAGACATATTTGGCAGTGGCTGAAATTGTCCATCTGTTGTTATGCTCGATTTTAATCTAACGACTGATGAGAGTTATTAGCACAAAAGTTGGATTAAAAATACCAGATGACGGATATACATATATATATATTTAACACGTAATTAGTAGTGTATAAAACTCACCTGAGTACCAAAGGTGTGTAATAAAACGTTTGGACTTATGACAATCCCGATAACCCACTTTAAATGGTTTTGGTTGTTGTGAGTCCCCAACTGAGACAATGGAAGCTTGTGAGGTATGAAAGACGAGGGGTTGATGTGATATTGGTGTTTGATGTGTAATTCGTTTTCTGGATGAAGCTGTGGAAGTCATGAAATCTAAATTCCTCACCGTCAAAACAGAATTTGTTGTTCATCGCTATGCAGCAGTGAATAGCCGTTCCTTTTGATGTCTCATGCAGAATTGCGTGACAAAACCTGAGTAGTTTTTGTGGCAGTGTTTGTGGTCATGAGCCGTATCACACAATGAATTAGGTAAGGCGTTGGTGGCACCGACGCTAAGATTGCTAACAGAGGTGAAATCGTTGACCATGTAAGGAGTACAATGCCAGCTGCTGTGTCGGGCGTCCCTTATCAGGTACTCTGTCGAGACCTGATCGAATAAACATAGCCGCTGTTATTGTTCATATCCCCCCTTGAAATATAAGGCAAAGAGTTGTCAACGTCGGAATGCGTATTCCGGATACGACACACTAAAGAGTCAAATCACTTGAATGAGCAGATGACGAGTTCAACAGGTGTGTTAAAGAACTTGTAGGCACAAGTGTATTGAAGGTGTGGTGGTGGATTTTCCATGATGGCTCCGTTGATTGAACAGCGACCTGTCGGTTTCAAACGAAAACATTCGAATGTTTATGGAATAAATGGACACTTCAAAGTCTCATGACACAGCTTCCTTCTGTTTGTAGAGATCTCCGTATGACCGGTCGGAGATTCTAATAACTTAAGCCAACTCTATTGATAAACAGATTGGGAATAACACAACGTTTCGAGCAAGTTGTAATACTCTACGTTTCAACCACTTCGGGTTGCCAACTCTCTCTTCAACTGTTCAAGCAGAGATTAATTCCGTAGTACTTTTATGAACACAGAGAAAAGCCATGTAGCGATACGTTGACATTTCGTTTAGTCTCATCATTCACACACTTAAAACATGCAAGTTATATAAAACAGAAAATTAGAGTTAAACAAGTTATGGACACGTGCATTCGCACCAAGTATTATGGAATGCAAAGCAATCCTCTCCCGTAACAAATTTAAACACAGATGTCAGAAGCGGTTTTTGCACACTATATCTCCCGAATACATATCGCTGCATCTTATCAACTGTATACTGCGGTCTGTGAGCATATATAACAATATCCAATCGGCGTTGTGTAGACAAACATCAAACTCGAAAGCCATACAAGCACACACACACACTCGTCAACTCAGCTACCAAAGCAATCTGATACTGATGAACAAGTCTTTCTGGACACAAACAGGTAGCTTTCATCTCTGCGAATCGGAGATGCCTTAAGCTTCTGTTACGTAGCACGACCGGAAGGCTTTCTCTAGATTCAGTCGGAATCGGCATGTCAACGCCGGCACCTTGTTAGTTGTCACATCCTGACTAGAATCTGACACTGTCTGGAGAAAATATCAGCTAATGTATGGCTTAACGGAATACCCATAACCATTCCGTCTATTTGTCTACAGGGAAGTCCCGCAAAATTAAACCAGATGTTTTCCGTACACAACAAGACGAGATCCTTGAAATATTCAACTGGAATATCTATACCACAGTTCTGGTTAGAAGTAAAATCGTATAAAAATTCAACCATCTCACAAAGAGTGAATCAACGCCAACCGAATAGATAGCTTGAGAACTCATCCACATACGTTCTAAAGTCTCTGTTAGGTGAAAGCAATGGGGAGAACAAAAATTTGCGGATTGAATCCAGAACATCACCCAGCCGTCGAGCAACTTGGTAATAGGTTGAACTGTTCACACATGAAATTGGTCAAAGAGGTGAGTCATCTTTGTGTATTTTTGATGCACCCATCATTCGTGGTGTTTCCGTGTCAGTTGACTTCATTCGTCTCTATCAGTTTTGAGGTATACGGCCGTTCAACATTAGTGCGTTTAGTTGCGGACCAACTTTCCTTGTTCTTCCAGGTTGGCGTTTATTTTCGACATATAATTGTCCGTGATTATGATGACAATTCCCGAGACTTTACACGGTTTTTGACACACCAAGTGTCGTACTTCTCTCAACTCTATCACGGCCTGATAGTGCTCATGGTTTGGGTGACACTGCTAAGGAGTGGGTGCCGGTAAAAATTGGTTAGAAGCATTTAGCAACATTGCACAAAGCCACCCCCTCTCATCAAAAGACGTGGGCAGCAGATCATTCAACTAATGTTGAACGGCCATATACCTCAAAACTGATAGAGACGAATGAAGTCAACTGACACGGAAACACCACGAATGATGGGTGCATCAAAAATACACAAAGATGACTCACCTCTTTGACCAATTTCATGTGTGAACAGTTCAACCTATTACCAAGTTGCTCGACGGCTGGGTGATGTTCTGGATTCAATCCGCAAATTTTTGTTCTCCCCATTGCTTTCACCTAACAGAGACTTTAGAACGTATGTGGATGAGTTCTCAAGCTATCTATTCGGTTGGCGTTGATTCACTCTTTGTGAGATGGTTGAATTTTTATACGATTTTACTTCTAACCAGAACTGTGGTATAGATATTCCAGTTGAATATTTCAAGGATCTCGTCTTGTTGTGTACGGAAAACATCTGGTTTAATTTTGCGGGACTTCCCTGTAGACAAATAGACGGAATGGTTATGGGTATTCCGTTAAGCCATACATTGGATGGCATCTACGTAGGAATTATCGAACGACAAGGCCACACAATATTGTCCAGACCGTATCGTACGAAAGTTATGTTGATGATAATTTGATTTGTACGAATAATTTTTTTAACTTTCTCAACCTTAGTCACCCAAACCTATCCTTTTCTCACGAAGGGGAATCAAACGGCAGTTCAGGTTCCTTAGATGTGCTCATCAATAGACACAAGGATGGAACACTACACCGATCGGTTCATCTTAAAGTGAAGTGCGGAAGGGAATGCTCTCAGTTCTCTAACCTACAAGTGTGGTTTAGTCCGGACCCTGTTTCGTTGCAGGCAGAACAAGTTACGCTAATGTAACACGCGACCGAAACTAGTTAGCGCGCACGGATCGAATTTGAAGTGGTAGTCGTTACACGGTTGTTTCGTTCATCTTTCAGACCGCTACGTCAAAGTTGTGCACGAGGATCTCGAACCAACGGACAGTCAGACAAACAAGCAGGTCACTTGTATTTAAACGTAACTCCCTTGTACTTTTGTACCCTTATCCCTTTTGATATTCTAGTATTGCCGCGTGTTGCGTATTACATCTTCGGTCATAATCTCTGTTTGCTCTTCTGGTTGTATGTTGCACTAATAAAAACGGTACTGTCAAACGGTTGTCCTGGAAAATTCATAGAGATTCGCAGTAAGTGCAGTGCACCTAAAAGAAGGATATATTTCTATTTATGTAATTCAGAGGAGATAATCTAACAAACGATATGAGGCACAAAATGTAATTTGCCTTATCCCGTAAATAGGTGACTGTGCAATTACGCTTGGTTCCAACCACCAAAAGATCAGTTCTGCACAATCGCAAACACAATTTTTCGAAATATTCTGTCTCCTACGTTCACTTGCACTTGCACTGATGTTTACGTGGCAGAACACATTGACTATCTCAGCGAGTAGCAGAACAAGGCCAGAAATGGTTGAAACGGCGGATAGAACGCTGACAGACTGATGAATCCGTTGCTAAAAATCCCGCATCATCGACTGCTAGACACCCTATGATAATAGGTCACCAAGTTGACCCACTTAACTCATTGAAAATGTTGTTACCCAATCGGAACCTGCAGCTACTGGCCATTTGCGAGACTATGCTGATCAGAACGCACCAGCCGACATTGTGCACAAAACTGGTTGAATCAACCCCTCGGGTTACCCTCGTGCTGATACAATAATACTTGGTGTGAATGTATGGGTTTCCATACCACGTCTATCTTCAACTGTCTGTCCTCTATAGCCTACCTGTTTTGCATGTACGGACGATGACATTAAACGAAATGTCAAATGAAGTTATTAAAGGGAACCCAAAGTTTCAGGTTTTCTTTGTAACCCAATGAAATATGACAATGATTACCATAAAGCAGCCGAGTCATTTCAATATCGCGGTTGTTTTCATTAAAACCGATTTACACATGTTCGTCAGGGTGCCTCATTCAACAGGTAATCCATTCAAAGCGAGCCACCATTGACTGGAACTTTGTTGTTTGCTAAGTAACACTATCACCCTGTTAAAGTATGATAAATTTGAGTGTTTATGACCATAACCCGGGCAAACCGACAATTTTACAGATATTCGGCAATGAATTACGGCAGTGTTAGTGATAAGTGTTGTGGCAGATATGATGAATTAGAAGAAACCCAAATGCGTTCCGGCTTGTTGTTTCCGTAGCTGGTTCGAGTTCAGAAGAAGCCCGAAGTTTTTGCAATCAGGTCTCTTCCAAATTACAAGAGTGCTGACCTGAGTTCTTTTTGCCTCCGCTCTCACTTACTTAACACTGCTGTGTTTTCTGAGTGGCGATATCTCCACCTTCAAGTCGTAATTTGAATGGTTTTTAATAACCCTCATATTCAACGTCTATTGAAGTTGATAACCGTGGGAATTCTGGTAATCTGTCTTAGAATGGTGTTCTTATATGGGCTGCATAAATCACCCAGGTTGATCAATCATCCAACTCTTGAAACCTGAACTGTGTGAGTCAGTAGCTCTGAGTTAGCACATTTCAGTGAATGCCGAACACTTAATGTTGAGTGTGCGCTGAGGTGATATTTCTAGTCATCAATCCGTCTGGAAGCCATGAGTCATGGGTTGATTGATTTGTCAGGGATTCAGAAAGGGATATCCGGTTGAATTCTGTTTTAGAGGTCATCAGTAATACGTGGATTTACGTGCGTTGTAGGGAATGGAGTCTACACATTCATAATGAGCCGGAGGTTTGCCTGTAACAGGGTGTACAAAAAGGGAATATCTATCGTCTTACAGTGCGAGACACATTTCACAAGTTACAACTGGCGATAAAGTCTGTGAGAGCATCACGTTTTTCAGTTAATTCTGGAGTAAAGTTACTGCGTCTTCTATTGCTTCCGGTTTTCATTCTTCAGACTGATCGGCCATATAAAAATTCCATTTTAGAAGTCATTAATGTTAGGTGTCAGTCATCCGATGATAACAGAATGGCTGTCAGAAATGTCATATAACTTGTTATGATCATGTCTCACTCACGGAAATACCCATCAACAGTTAATCACCTTGAGCTGAATAACGCTGCAAAACGGGGTTTGAATCCGTATTTCTGCATTTCTTGTTACACCAAGAAGCAACACGTTGACACAGATAGATGAAGTAAAAGATTGTGGCAATTCGACAGAAAAGCACGAACATACTATGGATCGTTGTTCTAGTGTAGGGGCCGATTATAACTGTCAAGTACCTCTTGATAAACACCACCTTACAGTGACAAGTGCTGCCAACCACAGAAGAGTTGGGGTCATGTTGAGCTGAATGCAAGTGTACGCGATAGCCGTCCAACAGAGTGATTCCGAACTTAACTTGACACTTGAGTTATACACACAGGTAAGGATTATACAACGGATGAGCCACAAAATTCTCTCGTCGACTTGTTCTAATCCAGACCGACTTTCGAGTGAATTGAGGTCCATGTTTCCTAGATCTATCAGTTAGTTACACATCCATCGGGATGGGTCAACTGCAATGAGATATCACTGGTATGACCTTCGAACGGATAAGATACGGAAAAGTAGACGGCTTGGTAATACAGGATGGATCAATGCTTTGAGTGACCGTTTTAAACAAAGTGAGAGGTTAGTCTAGAACTTAAAATTTTGCAATTTAACACAACACACTGGTGTGCCTTCCCAACAGCTGTTCATCGAGTGACAAATATATGATGTTGGATTAACACACCTACAGTGTACCACGGAAACGCGACTAGCCCTTTGTGAAATCTACTTTTCTGAGTGCCCTACACACAATCTGGACCTCAACCGCATTTGAGAAATGCCAAAGGCATGTACACGATAGGGTCAACGCAGGGTAGTCATTATAGTGTTTGAATCGTTTGCCACAAACGTGTCCGGACGACCGCTCGAACTTTTAGAATGAAACTCAAGGAGTACATCCTAATCCTTTCTCCGCTGAACTAGCACCGTCAGTATTTCTATGAACTGTAGTGCTATTTTTAAACCGACTGTATTTAGGGTGGAATATTTTAGGTTATTTAGAATACCTGTGGCGTAAGGTAAGAGATTGGGAATAACACTTCTCTCAGCCTCATTCCAAGAAACTTAACCCAAAAAGGGGAGATCCTTATGGTTATATTAATACGAGAGTTTGACGCATCGTCCTTATTAATTTATTCATTGTTGCTACAACCATTATGTATTGTTGTTTTGGCGGTCATTTATGTGATGACAAGTATACTGGAGCAGAATCAGCAACAGAAAGCGTACACTGGCTTTCCTGACAAGAATCAATCGACACAAACTGGCGGAACTCAGGCAGGTCCGATATGCGTTAGCTACAAACGATGAAAATGTGGCAGGCAAATCCCTCGAATGCTCACCAGTACTGTTTGAATTTACTTCGAAACTAAAAGCAAAAACCCCGTAATGTTGGAGTTTACAGTTAAGGCGGTCGAATAACTGACGGTAGGCGCCAACAAGACTGCATTCAAAAGAAGCCGCAACTAAAGGGTAGGATTTTGAGCACAACCACTAACGGAAATAAAAAAATGCCATGGATGGACGCTTACCACGTTCTAGACACCGTTGACTAATGTCATGCCCTCAGAAATAAATATTACTACTCACAAATTAACAGTAACAAGAACTCATTGACGTATTTGTTTTCCACCTCACATATATGCGATAAGGTTGTTTTGGATAAGTCTTCTTGCGACATCTTACTAGAGGGTTAAAACTTTCTTGAACCATTTCTGTATGGGGTCGAATGGCACACACCATGGTTATTTTGCCTGGTTAATTAGTCCATTGGGGCAACAATAAAATGCGCTACAGGTTAGTAACATCACGGTTTTATCCGGACAACCGCTTGCCAATAAACAGATCTAAACATCCATCCACACTTAACCACAACCTTCGCATTCGGACAAAACTTTCGGATGGTCTATCCCGGAAGGAAGTACCAGAAGTGGGTTAGCCAAAGTGCCTATGTGAATGCCACGACCTTGATCAACTGTGGGTGTTGGTTAGTTTGAAATACTCCAAACCTCCGAACGTCCATTAAATACTTACAACATGCTGAGCTGGTTTAATTCAATCATTAACCTTAACCTAACCGAGAAGTTTTGATAACGATGTTGTCGATTGGGAAGAACGAACTGATTTCGCCTACTCTTCGTTCAAAATCATCAGGTAAACTGAATACTACTAGCACACTGTTGTGGTTGAACAATTGAACATGATCATTCTCGCATGCCTATTTTGAGGTTGGTGGCGTTGTGTCCAGCAATCTGATCTTGCACTTACGACGCTTGAAATGCAAAAGTTTGGTCCGGATGAAGATATGAACCTGTGAGGAGACTTAATAAGAGCGAAACTACAGTTTATTCATTCCTTCGAACGGAAACATTAGAAGTGCGTCAGCCGGAATGCCTATAAGAATACGAAGGCCGCAATCAAGTATGGGTGGTGTTCAGTTTGAAATAATCTGAATCTCCGCAATTCCATCAAATCTGAATATACCGGTTATCTCATAGTCCGGGTTCCGAACTTTATTCCCCTATGCCCCCCTATGCCCCCTATCAGCTACCGTAGGTTGCAGTTTGATTATCTGTTACTGATGACCTGTGTTTAGTTCACTGTAAGACACGCTGATAAAGCACCAGTTAAATACCGTTCATTTTTGTGGGGTTACAATTTAGCCAAAAATAAACGCGTCAGGACTATAAGACCTTCTCGGCTTGCTTTCTATCGACACCTGTAATCTCACCGCAGAGTGTTAGCACGTTTTCAGATGGATAAGGCTTGGATTGTTACTACCGTGTTTTCAGAAATTCCTGTCAAGTAACTATAGATTTCAAAATTATTGTAAACCGGTCAAGCACAGATCGATAACTAAATTAAACTAATAACAACATATAACTGTCCACATTACTGTAATTTGAAAAGGTTACAGACTTGTAAATTGTAGGATGCTTTGTATGCTATTTACTCGTATAAAACTAGTAATTTTTTCTACACACACGTGATCAAAATAACGGAAGAAATTCATCCGGTGTTCAAATATGGTAATGCGCATATTGTTTAATACGAGAGTTGATGGATCATCCGCATAAATCGTGTGCAAAGTTTCATTGATGCTGTGTGTACAAATGATTGTTTCACCTATATAAACTGCACTCCAAAATAATCCTGCATATCAAGTCTACCTTAGACAATGAAAGAACTTGGACATTTTCAACAGCAATGGATGACAATGAATGAATTGTTCCTGGTATGAATCACCAGGGTACATTATTGCAATCTTCTCAGTACACTGTTCTTGCGGACTCTTCGCAATCAAATATTAGTTTTAACCTTGGATATACACATTTACGTAGCACCCGTTGACAATGAGAAAAATCTGATCGTTTCAGTTACAACACTTCAAAACATCGTTTCATTTTGCGGTGTACGCTTACCTCCGGCTAACGGATAACACCGTGCTGCGGTCGTTTTCTGTACGCTAAACTCCACTTAACCAACATAAAAACGACCAACTGGAAGTTATAGATTATTTCCGACTTATGAGCAAAGTTTGATTCTATTCTGCCAATCCAGGAATTTTAGAGTTACGTAAATTCTGCACCTATTCCACCATTGACAGAAATCGCACACATTGCTCAAATCACAGTTGAGGGTGCATATTCATTAAGTAAACCGAGGAAACATGTACGACCCATACTGAAACTGTAACGAACCAACATCACGATAAAGGACCTAAGCGCAGTTAGGCGACAGAAAAACAATATAACAACAGCGACAGTTTGCTGTTTTCATCTTAACCGAGTGGATCAGCAGCCACCGAATGGGCCACACAGCTGAAGATCGATAGATACATTGTGTGTGGCAATAAAGGCTTCATCCAACCATTCTCCACTCCACTCGGTGCACACAAAACGACAACACAGACAGTTGACCGAATGGCATCCACACAACCAAACTCACGAAACTGAAACTCAGAAGCACTGACCAAGATCGGGGGAGGTCAGGCCAAAGTGGTGTGCTCACCTCATCTCTGTCTCCACGCTTCCGACGCACATTAGTTCGAGTAGAGATCGAACGTGGATGAGACATAACTGCGCACAATTCTCAAACACCGGCAGTGAAAGTGGTCACCGATATTGCTGGTCCAACATAAATACACTCACCCGATTTGTGCGGCACATGATAATGCATCATTCTCCACTGTATGGATGCATCTACGTCCGAAACCATCGAGCGTCACTTTGAATATTTCGGAATCACGGTGTGTGGGCTGAAGTTGCAGGTGGTTATTTGGTAGCACCTTGCTTGAAAACTGTGTATGAGTTCATTTCGTTGATTCCCCTTGAAGCCGGAAGATGATGGTCGTGGTCGGTACGATTTCACACCGAATTGGATGAAGGAATTAGGTGAACGTCTCGGAAGAACAAACATTCCAACCACATCCATCAGTTCATCAAACCGCAGTACAACGCTAAGAAAGAAATACTGTCCGACATTCGGATGCCACACTGAAGTCAACTTTGCTTGCCCCACCTGTATACAAATATCCTGCAGTCCCTGTGACAGAAGATGGTCCAACATATAGTTCTATCACAGTTTCACTGTTGCACTGTGATTCACAGATTGTATTTATATGTAATGAATCTGGTTTTGTGAAGATATACATTTTGTGGTTGGCGTAAATCCGTGTGAGTTGGGTGAGCACTTTGAGATCAAGTCTGTTGGTGAATTGACCTAGTCTATCGATGTAATCTACACCCCGTGCATTCTACTTCGGTCAACTGTCCAGGCATGCGTCGAGGCGACAGCATTTGAATTTTAGTATTCTGTGAGTTACGGGAACAGAGGGCGGGGTGGGGGTAAAATCCATCTACCTGTTTTGTTTACCCTACGAAGAGTTGTCGATTTGTGGATTTGTATTTGATTTTGTTCATTTCTGAACGCCACCGTTGATTTTTACATGTTATGTATTCGCTGACTCGTGTTTTACTACAATTTCCTAATGTTTACAGATCGGTTTGCTGTTGATTGGCCGGTTGATATTGAATCAGTGATTACATCATCGTGTGTACGTATTATGGTTTGTATACGACCACGCTGATTGCCTTAAGGGTAGATGATTTCTTGTTGTTACGACCTAAATATCGTCTTCCTCTAGTCCACCAAACGTGCATGCCAGAATTAGATATAACCTACTTTCACCAGCTGCTTTTGTCCGCGATCCGTCACGGTGAGACTGAACCTTGACATGGTGTGACGGCTTGCGGATCTCGATGACCTTTTGGGCTAAACTGGACAGAGTTACTCATACCAGGCAGAGGTCTGACAAACCACAGTCTCCTGTTTCTCCAGGTTGGGGGTTGAAAGATGGTTGGCATCTCTTTCTGAAAAACGTACCACTTCTGGTACACCGCCACCCACCCGCTGCCTTGCGGTACAGGCTTTTGAGTCAAAGGCTTTGGTTGAGAACCCTAATCGTTCTCCTGTCTAGATCTGGGCGTCCTGGCAGTATCTCAGCCCACACACAACCATGAATACTCACAACACAAACACTTCCATACTGCATCGGCCCTCTCGCAGTATAAACCGGGTCGCCCTATCTGCTGCATACAGCAGGGTGGATAGGCGAAAACATGCTACTGCTGACCCCT